>VZUI01040779.1:0-25303 GCA_013401135.1 Cettia cetti
GGAAGGCAGGCAGGCAGGCAGGCAGGAAGGAAGGAAGGAAGGAAGGAAGGAAGGAAGGAAGGAAGGAAGGAAGGAAGGAAGGAAGGAAGGCCAACTTATTTTAACCAAGGTTCTCAGTCCTTCACTGAATTCCTTTGTCAAAATATGAAACATCCTTTTCTTGAATCTCTGTTTCTTTTGTTGAATATATTTTCCTTCTTCACTGCTCATTTGAGATAATAATCTCTACTCATTACTAAAAAAACAACCAACCTATTTTTGTCTGCCCTACAACTTTATGCTTCTGCTTCTCCACCTCTGTTCTGTACACTCAGCTCTTTTATATCCTCTGGCTGAGGACAGAGTGGTGCTGTACCTGCTTGCAAGCTGTATCTATGCTAATAGCCAGTACTCCCTGGCTGATTGACCAGGTCTCACAGAGCACATAGCTCTGCATTCACAGTTAAGCCTTTCTGCTTAAAAAAATCTCTTCCCCTGACATGTGTCTGGGCTTACAGGCTTACACATGTAACCTTTATCACTCCAGTTTTTGAGTTCATCAAAAATAGATTTTTTTTTTGTTATGAGATTGATACCTTCGGAGCAACAATGAACAGAAATTTTGCAGCATCAACAGTTCTAATACAGTTTCTGTGAACCACCCCCCCCAACCAAACAATCTGTGTATTATTAACATATGGGATATTATGGTATAGAATTACTTTATCTGTGCATACTGTTTCCTGGATCTGGACGGTGCCCTAGCATTTATTCATTGATCACTCGAAAGAAAGAGACTCAGACCCAGTTTTTATTTATTCTTATATGGCTTTTAGAAAATCCTTTAGGATGAAAGTTCTGAGGAATGTGGTCTGATCACAATGCTGACCTGTTTTGAGCAGAGGTGGACTGCAAATCCCTGGAGGTCCCTGCCAACCTGAGCTATTCTATGGTTCCATGATTTTCTCCCTTAAGAGAGCACAAGATGCAACCAGCCATTGTCCACAGCAGTTGCAATACTACCATTTGTAAAAGGATGGAAGGAAGGAATGGGTGTGTGGAAAGGGAGAAAATTCTAGTCCACCATAAAGCAAGGGCAAATTCAGACTCTAGAAATTAATATAATAACATGTCCCTGCCTTGAGTTGCTATTTACTGTTACAGATTTTTTTTTCTCCTATTTAAAGACAATGCATTCTTGGAAAAGAAAAAAGTTAGGAGGAAAAAATTGTAGCAGATTATTACAAGGGCATGAAATTGAGTCTATATTTTTTGTGAGTCATGAGCAAAATGCTTTTTGCCAAATAACTGAAGGGAATCAGAACAGTGATTATTGTGAGTTAAGTAATATATACACAGTATATGCACAAGATAATGAGTTAAAGGTGGAAAAAAAAATTCCACTTAATTTTCATGTAGGCAGTTTACAGAATATTTGACATTATTTACTTCAGAGGGTTTTTTTTGGAATAATTTATTAGATAGTCTTCCCTTGGGTTTTCTTATTGGTACTGTTGTTCCAATTAATCTTCTTCAAAGCATGTTGTTAGCCAATGATTTTTAGGTCTCTTGTTCTCCCCTCTGTTTAAACTATTATTAAAAGAAACTGATCTGAATAAAGTATTTTGGAAATGAATGAGTGTTAGGGAGTCCCCACCAGGAAAATCTTGGTTTTACTGACTTAATGCAAATTCAGTTTCTTTTGTCCTGTGTCCCCTATCATTATATGGTTCAGTGGTGGCATCATTCCCATCTGTCTTCAGGGCCACATTCTGACCTCAGTGATATTGGTGTAAATCCAGAATAAATCCACCAGTCTCAGTGGAGATGCTCAGATTTACACAAGGAATCTGAGAGCAGAATCTGGCTGTAGGCATTTGTTCTGGAGAGACAGAATAACCACCTTTTATTAATATTTCACAGCAGTCTGCAATTGAAAACAGTTGTCTCCTTCTATTTTTTTTTTTTTTTTTTTTTTTTCATGGGGATGGGGAGATTATTGGCTGAATCCTGTTAGGAAAATCCTACAGGCTATTTTTAGCAGTAAGCTCTACTGCTGCATTCTGGTATTGTACAAAACACATGTGCTATGTGACCAGCAGCTACACATCTGAATCACTTGCACATCCTAAATCAATTTAAATGCTTGCAATAAATGAAAACATATATTTCAGTCTTTTCTTAAGTCAATTAATCCTCCTAGAAACAAATTTTACACTCAATGGTGTGAATACCTTGGTATTTAAAAGTTTGGAGCAGATGCTTCTGCCATGCAATACTGATCTGACCTTATTAAACTGATTTTTGATTCCAACAAAATAACTCACATACAAGAAAATTACATTTTTAGTTATATTCTATTTCTGGAAAAGTGTTAAGAAGAGGAAGTTTATGTCAACCAGAAGAGGCATCCTCAATACACAGTTTCAGTGTTTCACTTCAAAATTGGTTGCAACCCTGACACAAGTAATCAAAAAGTGTCATTATTACACCCGACTCTGTATAACAAAAACATGGCAATATGCTTTTAATTTATTAATATTATTTCTATGTCCTGCTATTTGCACTACTCAATTAAGAAGAATAAAAAATAAATTGAAAGAATAGCAGGTAGAAGATACTTTCAACATTGTGCTAATTTTTCTTAATGTTTAACAAGCATTTCAATTCAAATTCATTTGATATAACAGCCTATTCTACCTGAAAGCTTCGGAAAGTCCTGATGCCTGCACAGTTTGCATATAAACAGCCTCCCTGTTGGTCAGGGGAAATGTTTTCTTATCTGCTGGTATAATGGCCACTGCCAAACTGGACAAGCTGAGTAGGCAACAGACTGCAGAAGTTAAAACTGTGAGAGCCAAGAAAAGGAAAGTGAGGTATGTGAGCATGCCCTTATCTGTGTGCATACTTCCAAGCAACTTCCAAGACCTGATGATAGAGCTGCAGAGAAAGGAAATTATTAACGGCTTTGACAATGCCAGCAGATATTTTAAGCTGCATTAGCTTACTAGCTCCAGGTTTTCACTGGTTCTTTTTTTCTTTAAAAGAAAACAGAACAAGGAAGTAAATACAAAAAAATTATTGCTAATGAATGTTTGGTACATAATCATTTAGCATAAACTTAGAGGTACTGCAGTTAGGTATTACATTTGCATTCTCCTTATAATTAACATAAGTGTATTATCATTTTGGCTTAAATACCAAGATCCCAAAGGATCAGTTCTAAAGTGCATGAGCTAAGAAATATGGCAGCATAAATATTTCTAGAGCAGCATAACTTCTGGCTGGCTTCTAACTGAATTATCTCAGAACCTTAACTATGAATCACCCACGATGTATACAGGCTCTTATTCAAAAGACCTTTTAAAGACTTTATTGATGTTCAATGCCCATTAGAGAACTTTGTTAAATAAGGGTGGTATTGAGCATTCTTTTGAATCTGGACTTTAATTTTGTATTTTCTTAGCTGGCTGACTTTTCAGTAGCAGGCTAATATAATTTTCCCAGAACTGTGTTGGCATCCCCAGTAGTGGTGGCACATAAGAAAGATGTTTTGAATGCCAAGAATTGGAGCTTGGAGAAATTGTTAATTTGAGTCCCTTTCAACTGTAAGGGAAAGAAAAAAGCCAAATGTTTCCCAAATGAAAATAGTCCACATAGGGCTAAGGAAAATAATTTCTGTTCCAGACATGTCTACAAAAAATGCAAAGAACGAGTAAATACAGAAAATCATTTTTCAATGTTTCAGACTTAGTTTGAAAACCTTGAAAATTGAATTTAGCTTGAGCCCACTCACTAAAATTTCTCTTTTGCTCCCAATACACAGCTACAGAGCAATGTGATATTGATAGCTTTTTTGTATAAAGCTGTTCTGTCCTTGCATAAATGACCATAAAAATTCAAAAGGTACCTTGCACTTGCAGTCAAACAACAGGATTTGATCCTAATTGAGTACTGGGTGGAACTTTTCTTTTTAATGAAAAAGGACTCTGGCTGCCACTGTTTCAACCCTCTGAAAGATTAATTTGATATGCTTTGAGATCTGGAATTAATATGGTATTCGTTAAGCAGTAAAACTTCAGAGTGCCATTGGCATTTCATAATTTATTTCTAAAGGTTTCTCTAAATTATATTCTTTACCCTTCTATACATAACATTTTCTTGTTGTATATAGGTATATATAGGTATATATATATCTTGTTGTATATAGGTATATAACTTTACCCACCAGAGGAAGAGAAAACAAGTGATTGAGTAATAAGACTTCTTTTTTCCTATCCCTAACATCTTTCAATGACATCACCCAATTCCCCTTCTTCTTTACAGTTAACTGTATTTATTAATATAATTTCTTAAGAATCAATCTTTGCTTTATTGGTATCACAAGATTCACCTCAAAAATCAAAATTCAGAGTCTCACAAAGGAAAAAGAAATTTAGGTTCAGAGAAGGGCAACAAAGCTGGTGAAGGGTCTAGAGAGTGACTCCTGTAAAGAGCATCTGAGTGAGCTGGGGGTGTTTAGCCTGGAGAAAAGGAGGCTTGGGAGAGACCTTATCACCCTCTACAACTGCCTGAAGGGAGGCTGTAGCCAGGTGGGGATTGGTCTCTTCTCCCAGACAAACAGCAACAGGACATGAGGACACGGCCTTAGGCTGTACCAGGGGAGGTTCAAATTCAGGTTCAGGTTGGAGATCAGGAAAATTTTCTTCCTAGGAAGTTGTCAGGCATTGGAATGGGCTTCCCAGGGAGGTGGTAGAGTCATCACCCCAGAAGATCTTCAAGAAACAACTGTTCATGGCACTCAGTGGTCTGGTCTAGCTGACAAGGTGGAGATAGGTCAAAGATTGGACTCAATGATATTGGAGGTCTTTCCCAACCTAAATGATCCAGCAGGACTTTTCATTTTGCTGTAACTGTCAAATAAAATCCGGTTTTGCTAAAGTATGTGTGACAGGGAACAGTATAGTTTGGATTTGTTTCATTTTTTTCTTATTGTGCTGTCTTTGTGCTGAAGGTGTTGTGTATGACAGCCTGATGCTGAAGCACCAGTGCATGTGTGGGAACTATGCCAATCACCCTGAACATGCTGGAAGAATCCAAAGCATCTGGTCAAGGCTGCAAGAAACTGGGTTGCTAAACAAGTGCGAGGTAATTAAAAATTAAGACCAGAGACTTGACTTGTTAAAGTAAATAGCAAAGTTATTAACTCCTAAACCTGTCTTACTTCTGTAATAAGAGAGTAATTTGTTTTAGGAATTATTTGGTCTTAACTGATAATATTAAAATAATGCATCATAGGAAAGCACACTTCCCAATCAGAAAATAAAGAATTTACACAGTGTCATACATCCACATGCATCAGAATACAAAACCCAGACATGATTATTCCTCACCTTTATAAAGGAATGTAGACAAGCAGCATTCAAACAGTAAGTGTAGTCCTCCCAACAGCATGGGAGCAGCTAAGGATTCAAGCAGCTAAGGATTTTCCTTCTGTAACATAGAACATTTTTTTTAAATAGCAAGTGTTTGTATAAGCATATTGTATCTTGTCTTTTTTCAGACTTCAGAGTCTGTTTTCATAGCATGCTCCTTTACCTGGTATACAACAGGTCCCATGTGAAGCCCCAAGACATTCAAGAACAATTTTCTAGGCAATAGCAAATTTGTAACTTTTTTCTGCTACGATTCTCCTCAAAAAAATTGCATACTTGAGTCAAATATGGTCTGTGAGGCTCATATATGATTTGGGTTAGTTAAAAGTAACTTTGTCTTACCATTCCCTGCTTCCTGTGAGTTGTGCAGCACTGTCAACTTCTGCAGAAGCCTGTGGCAATTGCGGTTGTTTACTGCACTGCAGCACAAGTTAACAAAGTTCAGGAAAAACTTGCCGTTTTGCAGGATCCCAAAATTTCCAGGCCTCTCATGTTCTGTTTAATTAGTTTTCTTTGTACTCTTATGTTTTTACAAACTCAAAGGAACTGGTTGGATAGGTCCCTTTGAATAGCTGTTAGTGATTGACCCCAAAGACTTGCTGTGGGTAGCTCAGTGTCCTGGTCAGCGAGATATTGCAAGCACTGTAAATGGATTTGTTGTATACACTCATCTAACTAGATGGCAGCACTCTAACAGGCTAATTCTTTTTTTTAGCTTAGATAAATTTTTCGGTGCTCAAGAAGACTTTCTTTCAGCAGGGCCCTTAAGGCCACCTATCACATGAGTGGTTTCACTGGGGAATCACATACTTCAAGATTAAGTTAAACATGCAGCTGAGTGCTTTACTAATATACAGCCTAGATACCGTGTTGACTCAGGACTCTGTATTACAAAGAAAAGACAAAAAAGGGAAAATAAGTAAATTGCAGCATGCTGCTATGTACTGCTTTCTTCACTAACAAACAACTGTTGCAGAACACTAAATTGTGTGGCTCTGTAAAAGGTGTAAAATGAATAAGTGGTATACATTAGTTTGAGATACATGCAGTGTAGGAGTTTCCTGGAAGATTTAAAGTTTCCTCTTGCAATTCTAAAATTTCAAAACCTGAAACACAGATTCTTAGGTCTTGCATAATCGAGTGCAGGGGCAGGGGGAGGGGTGGAGAGAGGAAAAAAGTCACTTCATGTTAACTGCATTCAGCTAATTTTGACCCCAACAGTGTGCTTTGAAATGAGGCTGGAATGTGAAATGAGCTGTCAAAATGTAAACCCTGATGATAAAACTAAGGAGTCTCGGTGTGAAGTGGTGCATAGATCTGGTGTTTATCTAGATCCTCTTATGTAGCTACAGACAATTATATTTGGTGATGCAATCTGGCCTTTGTTTTACTAAATTATCTAGCATGTGCCTGACATCAAACAAGCGCTTAAAACTGCTTGCTTTCCAAAAGGAGAAAGGCTACAGTGATACATTAATTGGTGTTGTGTTTCTTTAGAAAGTTATCATTCAGCTGAATAGATAACTTGTGTCACTAAAGGAGTGGTTGTTGCATTATCCAAGATACAAAAAGTCACCATCAAGCTACTTTCTGGAATATAACACAACAAGAGTTAAAGGATCATGGGAAAGTGCACTGTCACTTCTGCTGAATCCTGAATGCCTCCCCATGGACCCTACTGCTTCTTAATATAATTTCTCAACATAATTTCCCAGAGGTTTTGTCAGAAGGAGTGGGGAGATCACTGGTCAGGTTTTGCCACATGCATCACCTCATACACCAAGTCTGAAGGGCATGTTAGTGACAGCAACCTGCAGCAGCCACTTGGGAAGTCCTCTGCAGTTACTTTTGCAGGTGAACTTTTTTCCTAACTAAAACAGTAGACCCACAGGAGGCCTGCAGTCCCACTCTCTGTCTGATAAGGAGTTTTAGGATCAAAAGTAGTTCAGTCAGAGGTAGCTCAGGGTTTTTTTATGTTTTACTGTATGTATCCTTGGGCACAGGCTTGTTTAGGCAGCCCTCCCTATGTTCATAATCTAACTAGAAAACCTTATGAAAATGAACAACTTGTACCTCTATGACCCTTGTTATCTATAGCAGGAAGCTTTATGTTGCTCCTAAATCCTTCAGTGTGGATTAACTGCTCTCACACAGCTCAGGTCTTTGGCAATAGAGAGGTGACTGGCTGAGTGTACAGAAAATCAGTATCTCTAACTGGGCATAGGATGATGAAAGTCATATAGACTGAGGCTAACACTATGCTTGCTGCAGTACATAGATCAATCTAGATAGACTAATCTAATCTAATCTAATCTAATCTAAGATTAATGTATTGCCTCTATATATACCTGTATACTTTACTCATGCTGACCCCATTTATTTTTAAAATACTACTTGGTACAATCATAACACGGTTTGAATGGGGTACACAAGTGCTGTATTTGCTACAAAATAAAATGTGTCTGAGGCTGTTCTCTACCCCTGCAGCCAACTGGCATGGAAAGGCCCATGTTCATACTACCAGGAATGCTTCCTGGCCCATGCCAGTGACCAAACCACGTCTGGGAGTTGTTTGGGAGAGTGCTAGCTGCTGCTCAGCCAAAACAGTATGAAGGACCACTTCAGCAATTGAATAGTACAGATGATTGTGTCACTCTGCCTGGGTATGTTTCCTGGCACTACTTAGTTTACTGCTGCAGACACAGCCAGGAGGATTTGCTTTTCCAGACTGTATTTTGTCTTTCTAGCTATAGAAATTTGTGCTCTAGAATTATTCAAACAGTTTGGAGGACTTCTGCTAAACCAAAAAAATTAGTTTTAGCTTTCAGATTATTTTTAAAATCATATCCTACTTCCAAACAGATTGATTAATTCTTCCATTGAATTCCTCAAGACAAGGGAAAAAATACATTTAGACCATTGCCAGTTGCAGAGAGCGAGATTTGAGAGACCAGTCCCTGACTGAGTTCAGGGCAGGAGAGTGGAGTAATTCACACACATCCATATCTACACACACATCCATAGTGAACTTTTTTATATTCCTTGTATATATGTATTGGAAAAAAACCAAAATGATGCACAGTATTTTTGCACTAGTTTCAAAGTTTTATGTATTTTTGCTGAAATTTGCCTGTTTGGTGTTTGTTAAAGGCTGACAGATATAGAACAGTTATCAAATGCAGACAGGCAGCTAGAAGGTGCAAAGATGGACATAAAAACCTCCATTATCTTTTTCTTTTTACAGTTTTTCCTTTGGTAAAGAGCAATGCCTAGCTCCCCTACCTTTGGGACAGTAAAAGGAATGAATTATGTTTTGCCACTTGTTCTAGGGAGGGGAAGTATTCAAGTAACTCCTTTGGGGCTGTAATTTATGTACACATGATTGACATAAGGCTACAGTAATCAACACAGTTTCAGAAGAGAAAATAAAATGTAGCCATGGTCCTGCCTAGTGCCCCCATATTTACTTCCTGTAGGGACTGAGGTCCAGCAACACTTTTCTTTTTCAGCCTAGAATTTGTTCTGAATTTTGGTAGTTTTCTGGATTAGGGAGGCATCTTACACCTCCTACTGTCCACATCTCATGGACTGAAGGGGAAAGAAGGAAAGAAAGTTGAGTCTGCCAAATCACATAAACTGAGATATTTGAAAAATTCCACTCTTTGAACCTCAATTTACCACTAAAGATAAAATAATGCAGGAAAAGTTGGGCTTTTAAAAAGAGCAAAAAATATTTAGAGTGTTTAACATTCTAAATCTCTCTAAATCACTCTAAATCTTAAGAGTGTTAGGCACTAGATGACCAAAACATGTGAGGAGAATGAATGCATCTCTATGTGGGTGCATGTGTGTCAGAGGTGTGCTTGAAATTCCCCCATGGTGAAGAGAGAGCAAGCAATGTGAGTAAGCTGACTGGCACAAGACATGTTATCTAAGTAGTTCTAAAAACAAGAGGAAATGTAACAACTATGAGAAATCTCAGGAAGGCAAGAAAAAAATCTGAAAACCTTGCTTACAAACTCAACAGCCTACGAGAATTTCGTACAAAAAGCTGCAGTAAAGGCAATGGACACATTGCACTGAGAGGCCCGAGTGAGAAATATCCTTAACATGTGCCACAATTCATGCTAGTTTAGCAGAGGGAAGCAGGCAGTGTCACTTTCATCCTTTTGAATCTCTGTCTGTGTGTGCATGAGTTTGCTGACAATCTAACCAAAATCTTCAGCTTAATAGAGGTTGTCTGTGTGAAAATTTACTGGTCTCTTTTAAACAGAAGACAAGACTTTGACCTTAAACTCTGTGAAAGGTGAAAACATTTTCCCGTTGTAGGGACAATGGATTTCTAGTTCTAGACTGATTTTTCAAAGAACTCAAGTGCAAGTATTTTGCTCTCCTGAGATTTATAAATGTTTCTGTTGATGAGGGAGCTGCATACGTCAGAGGACAAATCCAACAAACAAATTGTCATACACAATAGAAAAGGATGACTTGCCTTCTACTAAGGATGTAGTAGATGAGTGGATGTAATGTTCAAATTCTCCAGAATGAAACAAATACTGTTCATTTGTTCTCCTATGCTGTTTCTCCCTTTTTGTTGCCTTTATGCCAATTTTCTGCTACATTTTATGGTTTTGATACTACCATGGTCAATGAAAATTAAGAAAGACATTTCCAAAAAAAAAAAATAGGTGTAAAGTTATACCAATGTGTATGTTCTGTTGTCTGATAACTCATGCTAGTGAGAGCCAAAAGTGATCACTTTGCATAACTGAAGTTACATGAGAGACTCTGGCAACAGACTTAGCACATATGCTTGTGTAAGTCTGCTAAGTCCTGACATCATTGAGTGAGAACTATTCTTATTACAGGTAATTTTAATGTATTTTTTTTCCCTCCGTACAGAGGGTTAGATAGTTGGGATTGGTATGCAGCAATATAGCAAGAATGGGATGAAAGGAACATGAAATGAGGAGATGGGAATGCAGAAACAGCACGGACAAGTGCACTGTTTACCCTTCTCTTTCCTCCTGGCATCTACAGTGTAAGATGTATTACACCTCGCTGAACTAAGAGCTGGAGGAGCCATAGAGAAAGAGCAGCTCTGGGCTCTGCCAGCTCAGCTGATGGCTGCACTCCAAGGACCTCACTGTGGGGAGCTGCCTGGAGTGGGGTGTCCTCCTCAGTGCTACTTGAATTCTGCACCAAACTGGTTTCTGTTCTGAAGCATAACCTGCTTCTACCCAAGACAATTTGCATGGTGGTACTGGGTAGGAGGTATGTTGTTGGCAAAATATTTTGGGAGACCACTTCCAGACCAGATTTTACAGAGCACCCTGTTATAAAAATAATGGCTAGCTGTGTGCTTTTTTATAGTTAAAGGGATATGGCACTGCATTTAATAACACTTAAAAAAAAGCCAGACAATTAACTGTCTTAAACATGTCTGAGAGTCTTTGTATACCTTGTAGAAAATATATGATCAGAGAATGCGTATTTTGATCAAGGTTCTTCAGCGTGACCTTCATAAAATTCCTCTCTACTTTTCTTATACATTTATTTTATCTGTCTTAAAAGGCAGACTCCCTTCTCAGTTTTGCCATGGAGAATTGGGTATATACATTTTAAAGCAGCTTGTTAGAAACACGGACCTTAATGAGAATGGATGAAGGAATAAATGTTACCAGTCACCTCACTTGTGAAGAGAAATATTTTATCTGACCCAGAAGAGCCATTACAGAGTTTACTGACTCCATGAAGTAACATAATGTGCTGCTTTTGATTGTGCAACTGTGTGTTAAAAGGATGTGAGTGCACTGCTACAAATTCTCATGTGAGACTGGGAGAGGCTTGAAGAAATTAGAGATGAAAAAGGGTTTATTAAGTCATTTAGTTCTTGGATCGTTCCCTAAAATGTTCTTTCCACTGCTGTGTCTAGTCAAGTTTTAAACACTGCAAGAAATAGGGCTTCCACCATTTCCCTGATGGGGAGCTTGTTCCACAGTCATCTAGCTCTAACTCTTAGGATATTTTTCCTGATTAGTCAGAAAAAATTCCCACTGCTGAACTCAATATAAATTGTGCATGGTTCTTCTGATCCCCCATCCCCCAGGCATCTCCTCTTTTCTGTAGTTCACATTCTCTTTAATATTCATAAATATTGCTTTCCTCTCCTAGTACAGAGGTTGGTGCTTTCCAATGTGTCTGACAAGGTGTTGGATACAATAAGAATTTAACCTCCAAGAAAACTAGAATTAAATGCATTTCTGTAGCAGTTAAATCAATCTAATTGAAAATAGACTAGTCTATTTAGATAGACTAGACTACCTGTGTATCTGTAGACCTTGAGAGTCAGACAGATCCAGTCTAAGCTGTGAGAGAGTTGGCCCTCGGTGTTCATAAGGACCAGGTCTGCAAATAGGGTCCGAGACCTTAAAATCAAGAGGTTTCCTCTTCACTTTATCCAATATCAACTGAAAAGATGATCTTGGGTCCAGAACTTTGTTGACAGTGCTGTTTATTGTGCCCAATCCTGAACAAAATCTGATTCATGTCGCTATATCTGCAAAGGCTGTGCAGCACTAGCACAAGCAGAGAAAGAAATATTTTTATGATATGCTGTAATTCCAAATACACACAAGGAACAGATACGCCAAACAAGAAAGTGTCAGTTTTATCTTTCCTTTCCTATTTTTCTTTCTTTCTAAACTGATTTGTAGAAAGATTTCCCAGATTTTTTGCACCTTGTTTTGGGACAAGAACAGGTTGCAGACCCAGTTAAAGAGACAAACTTCACCTACAAAAATGTAAGAAAGCAGACACGTGTGTAAATTGATATTGATCACACATTAAAAATTTAAAAACTTACACAAGTATGCTACTAGAGCATTTAAAATTAAATTTTCTTTTTTTCCCCTGTTTCTCCTCACTGTGATCATGTTCCTCCTAGCAGCATAAATCACAAGTGCTAGTAATGATGAAAAAAAACATTAATCCTCATTCCAAACACATCTGCAGCTTACAGGTGTGAATAAGTTTTTGTCTCTAAATCAGGATTTTTATAGCTAGATTTCTTACTTAAGAAATATTTCATCTTTTGGTTTGTGTCTCATAGTATATTATGTAGAAAAGAGGCGGAATATTTTCTTTTTTCTTTTACGTGAAATTCTGTATTAAGATAACTCTCCTAAGGCTTAAGTGAAGCATTTTGTGATAAAGCACACATGCATTTGTTTTTCATATAGCATTACTTTAATAAACAAATCAGTGTCACATTCCTGCATGACGCAATTTCAACCCATTATTAATCATAGTAAATGTTATTTTGGAGCTTTACTTTTTTTTTTCCTACCTAAATATTGTCAGTGGAATATTGTAGGCCTCTGCTGTTTTCTTTCAGCGAATTCGAGGTCGAAAAGCCAGTCTGGAGGAAATACAGCTGGTTCACTCTGAACATCATTCACTGCTGTATGGCACCAGCCCACTGAACAGACAGAAGCTGGACCCCAGGAAACTCCTAGGTCTGTACAGGCCTCTATTCTACTGAGAACAGCACATTCCAGCACTGTCATTAGTCATAGCTGGTGTCAGTTTAAAACACTTGGCAAGCACTGTGACAAAAATTCACTTTTTCCAAATGCATTGCTATGTGCAAGGAGAATGTTACAATGGAAGCCAAATACAGATTAGTAAAATACACTGGCTGGAAAGCAGCGATATGAGTTTCTCCTCATTTGCTTTAAAAATCATCAGTGTTAACCTTTCACTGTAACTTGTTTTCCATTGGAGGTGAGTGGCAATTTTGAACACAGTTGGTTTTTTACCTCCTTGTACTCTTTGATTTGAAATCAGGAATTTAAGATACACTTGCTTGTCAGAATTGTTTGTTTGCTGTTCTCATTTGCTTTATTTCAACTGTTTCAGCCACTCTGCAGATGCTATGCCTAAATATTGTTGATAAGTAAACTTTATTTTAATGCCTTCTCATTATGCAGGATATGATATCTTTCTGAACAATATGGGGGAAAATACATTAATATATTAAATGCATCTATGGTTGTACAGAATAGCAGAAAACTGACAGGTTTTTCAAGTAAAATATCTTCATGCACAGGCAATGCTCAGTGTATGTCTTTTATAACACAAAAGTAGGATTAAAATGATCTCTGCCATTAGTTTAGCATGAAGCAAGTCTACTTGCCAGAAATGCACAAAACACTAGTGCATTTTGGAAATAATCTGTGAGTCAGATCCTGCCCTTTATGTCCCAGCACACTGAATACAACACTAATTCTCAGCTATTTTTCTAATGCTTCGTCTAAGATGTGGAGCTTTTCCTAAATGTAATCAAATCCAACCCAAACAAAAATAACATTAGCCATCAAAACAAATTGCTGCCACAATTCTAGGAATACATAGCAATTATTTTGCTTTGTAAACTTACGCTGTTTCTTCTGTAAGGCAGACCGTTAAGATCATAATTTTATATAGGTTTATGCATTTTCTTACCCAAGGCAACATCAAAACTGAAAGATATTTACAGTATAATAGATTCTTAGAAGCTCGAATTTCTAAGTAGGAAATCCTCCTTAAAAAAAAAAAAAAGGTGTTTCCAAGAAAAAGTTTTAAATTCCTGCAAAATTAAATTGGAAACATTTTTATTTGATTTCATCAACATTTTTAAATTGATCCTTTTTGATACAGTCATGTATTTCATTTTTGTTGGGTGTAATTAGATTTATTTTTTACAGTCTTTAATATAACATACATTGACATAAGATATTATTCCAGTTTTGGATCTCAGTGGTTGAGCAGCCTCTGGGATGCAGTGTGCAGTTGCAGATACAAGGTTAAGAAGGAAGGAACCTAACTGTGCTTCTGCTGATGTACACAGAATGCAGAAAGCTTTGTTTACGCAATCTCAGAATACCAATTCTTGGCCCACCATTCCTTACTGGACATGCTTTGCCTTTTTTATTAGACACTTAGTCCAAAACATTTACTCTCTAAGTTTACATCAAAATCACAGTCTTAGAATATATTCTGAGTGCATCCTTGGCTCACTGCCCTTTGCTCTCTCTGTTTCTAGGATATTTTCTTGTTGCATCTCACATGGCCACTTACCAAGACAAAAGTCAATAAAACACCCTCCCCACATGCTTTTGCATGTGCCTGTTTTCTGGCTGAAAGCTCAAATCATTTTGGCTTCCAGACTCTTGGATTAAGGAACCTAATTATCTCTTACATTTTGTCCCCACTTCAGTAAGGTTGAACCTAACCAATCCTGACATTAAAATTAACATTTTTGTATACTACAGAAATTCAATATACATGTCCCAAGGGAAAAATATCTAAAGAAAATGTCACTTATGAAAAATGTCATCAATAACAACATTGTCTCGGAAAATATTTCTATTTCAATGAAAGTGTATTTTTCTACAGAAGTAGTTCCACCAAATGATGCCTTTGCATCCCAGTGAAAAGTAGGACTTAACCTTCCTTTCTTCCTCTACTCATCCAAAAAGACACAGACACCATTTGTTTACCACTTATGCTCCAAAAACCTTTGTGTTTCCTCTTCCTCCTTGGAAGAATGCATCTGCTTTGTCTGAAGCTCTTTTTTTTTTTTTTTTTTTTTTTTTTTTTTTCCCCACCCACAAGCAGCTTCTGTACCTTTCAAATAGAAAAGAAAGGCCTGAAGGAATGAAATTGAAGTGAGACTAGGGCTAGTGACGTACTACTTGTCACTAAATCTTTATTTCATTCTCCCTGTTGAAGAAAAAAACTGTTCTGGAAGACTGCTAAACAACATCACTGGAAACTACTGAAATCAATGAGACTTATGCATATATTCATCTATTCCTAACAGCTTACAAGTATTAACTTCCTTGAACTCTTGGCTTTCCTGTATCACAGTCTATAAATGCAGATATTTTAAATGACCACTTCAACTTCTACACTATTGTGTAGTTAAGCTTTGTACCGATGTATTTTAGTGCGTGTTAAGCAACGTTATATTGCATTACCATTGTCTTGACATAGAGAAAACTAATATGCAGACTATGTGCCACATCACATTATGGTTTCAAATACCAGAATACAACCTTACAAATCAATCTCTTCCTACAAATTCAAGGGCAGAACAGAAAACATATCTTAGAAATTCGTTTTCTTTTTCTCATTCCAACTCTCGTTAAGAAACTGTCACTTTAAGTCAAGTTGCCTGTTATTAAAAGTTTGCAAAATGAGAAATACACTGTCAGCACATCCATCCCAGTGAGTCAGTACATAGAGTGCAACTAAAAGATGCATCAGAAAGCACCCAAAAAATTCCAATTTCAAATTAAGGCAGAAATAAACACTTAGCAGAAATGGCTTTGCTCTTGAGGGATGATAGTGAGAATAATCAGGTTAAAAAGTGAACACACTTTTAATTAGGGTTTGGTTTTCTTTTTCTTTTGAAATTGAGTTTTTACTCATCATTTTTTCTCAGTTTATCAGACTCTCAGTCCCCAGTCATCAATCTCCTAAGCAGCTTCCTTGACTTCTGTAGGGGCCTGACCTCAGTCAGTGTCTCAGCACCTAATTTGACAAACTAGCTTCCATTGCCTTTGCGCACTGATACTCTAGAATACAAATCTTGGGACGTTTCTAGTTCTATCAGTAAGCAGTTGTACTAAATCTAAAGTGCTGGTGACTTTAAACTCTGCCCTAATGCAAAGTCAGAAATATTTGATAATTTAGACATTGTCATCTACCTTACTTGAAGCATCCCAATATCCTCTGGGACATCAACTTCAAACATCATGAGAAATTCTCACTCCAATTCATTTTCACAGTAGTTTTTTGCTATTGATTTTCATTTATGGCAGACTGTTGTGAGATTTCCTTTTTTGTGAGGCTAGCTAAGCAATGGTCTCACTTTCTCTTAGTCCAAAATTTCCCCACTTCCCAACAGCTCTTTTCATGAAATCTCAATGTTTTTCTTGTTCTTCAGAGTTTGGCAACTGCTATCTTTTAAGCCATCATGCAGTAAGAAGCAAGTATAACAGCAAGCTTCTTGATACACTGAAAAGGCTTACGTGCTTGTTTTCCCCAGTTTTAATACTTTCTGATTGATTTTAGTGTCCTTCCTCACCATCTGCTTTTCTGGTTTCATTTTGTGTTTATTATTTTAAATAGTGTTTACCATGCACAATGTGCCTGCCTGGAGGGAGATAGATGAGAATTCATCTGTTGTCTCCTATGTCCCAACTCTGCTACAGAATTTAGGAAAAAATGTCTAGTCATTCAACAATCCAAAAATGCCTTCTTTTATCTCAAATTACATCTTATGTTTCCAGTAATGTCTCCTGCACTTTAGCAGCACAAATTTTGTTAGTTATCTGCTAGAGACTTTTTCATCTTCTCCATAGTAAAAAGTGAAAAATTGGTCACTGGATCAGCTTAGCGAGAAATCTGGAAACTCCAACTTGCACCTCTACTCTGACAATCTCCTGCAGCCAACATTTCCTTGTATGTCTGGGGCCATTAGGACTCACAGTATGACAATGCTCTACATAGCTGCTGCACCTGCATTTCCCCTGGTAGCTCCACAGGAGGTTTTGTTTGGCTTCTCTCGCACACTGTGCAAACTGATCAAAGGCCTCTAGTTGGATAAAAATGCATCTTGGATTTTACTCAAAGTGTAAAGCACTTTCCTCATCCCAGACCTTGCAGGCTGGTCTCTCCTACTTCAAAGATGATGGCTTGTAATTGTCTTTATGCATTTCATTGGCACCTGCTAAACATGAGTAACTGCAGCATTCACCCCTTCCATAACAAATGGGTGACTCCTCTAGGTAACTCAAGTGATTCACTATCTAATGTTTCCTCCAGATGGCAAAGTTACAAAGCCAGTTCTGTGATATGGCAGGGGAAAAGCTTATGTTCTCTTCCACAGCTGCCTTAGGATCAGATTACACACTGGGGTAGGAACTGCATCAAATGCTGAGATCCTTACCCAGTTTTCATATTGTCTTATCAAGATAAACAGTGAGCTTAGTAGCACCAAAAAGAAGAATAAAACAAAAACAACAAAACAAAACAAAACAACAAAAAGCAAACAAAACCCCCAAAAATATGAATTAACAAAATTTGAGTATAAATATCAATGTAAACCAAATCATATTAGCTATTGTATACAGTAGATTAGCTAGAAATTAAATTCTAAGGCTCATTAATTTTTGTTCCCTTTAGTATAATGTATTTACTGAATAATAGTGGAGAAATAGTATTTCATGTTATGCTTTCAAAATATTAATACAATCATTGATATCATGTACACAAAGAAAACAGCATTTTTACATAGATAGAAAGACTAAGGCTGCAATTTTCAAAGGAGAAACTCTTTTGAAACCAAAAAGCTAAGAAATGAGTTATCAGTTTTATGTAAACCTAATGTGGTTCCCTCTGTTGTCAGTGAAAAGAAACAGGTACTTCTCAAGCATAATTCATCCCATCAGTCATGTAGGCTGGATGGAGGTGCCTGCCTTACTCCTCTAGCTGGAGAAAAAGCTGAGATGATAGCTTAGTCAAGCTGCTTATCAGCTACAGATATCAGGATGATTAGTCACCCTAGTTCAGAGTGATTTTCTCTGGAATTTTGATCATTATATTCTTTGGAAACTATCACTTACCAGTCTTAAGGTTTGTCACTGTTGTATAACAGTACCTTAAATGTCCCAAGGCTGATTTGATTTCTAAATGCTATGATTATTTTTTGTACTATTATCTGGCATTTTCATAGTGATAATAATACTAAAATCTGAATTACTGTAAAGAGTAAGGAAATATTGTTCCAGTATTTAAATGTCTTTTTTTATAAATTATGCTTATTTTTTTTTTCTTTAATATATAGGAAACGTGTCTCAAAAACTCTTTTCCTTGTTGCCTTGTGGTGGACTTGGGGTAAGTAGAAGTTTGTTTTTTCACAAAAGGGATAGCACACAACATGTGTTCTCTGATTAATTCTTTAGCACTATCAGTTCAAAGTCTTCATAAGCTGATAAAAAAATGCAGAGATGAAACCTGAGCCATTATCGCACTGTGTTTTCAAAGACACAGAGACATTCCATTACAAGAGGCATATGGAACAGTTAGGAACAAATTTGTGTAAATGTGCCCATTTCCAGTTATCCCACTTTGGGTTTTTTACAAGAGCTCTTTTCTTGAGGAAAGTAATGTGGGCACAATTGTTATAGCACAATGAGCTTTGGAGAAGCTGTTTCATGTGCTGTTGAAAAATAAATATGGCTCCACACTTCTCTGAAAGACAAAAAAAGTTGCCAAAGCTAACATTTAGCATGAAAAGGGCTCACTAGCTCTAGCCAATAACTTGAGTATTAAAGTAATAAATTATGTGAGCATTTTCATGCCCTGTTTTGAAATGGATTCATCCTGAAAGACAAGCTTGTATTAGGACATGGTAGACAAAAATCCACAGAAATAAATATATTGCAACACTAGGTAAAGAAGAAAAGTTTAATTATTGAAAACCATGTAGAATTTCTACTGATACTGGTACCATGCTCCTATTAAAGTGTACTAAAGATAATGCCAAGGAGAAATCATTTTTTGCATAAATGAGTTTTTCACACAAAAGCATTTCACCCTTTGGTCCAACTGGATTCATTATTTACTGATGTCATTGATGTCAAAGTGAAATGATAATATTTTAGATATCAGTGAGCTGCATGGTTGATGTGTATTTTACTTCCTTTTTACTGTTTTAGTGAATTTTCTGAGTATCTTCTCCGAAAAGTATGACACGCATAAAGGTGTAATCTCTGGAGGTCAACTTTCAGTGCAACCTTATACAGTTTCATTCACTTCTTTTCTTCACAAAGAATAAATTCCAGACCATACTATTGGTTTATACGACAGAAGAAATACTCATTTTGTAAAGTTTTAACACACACACACACACACACACACACACACACACACACACACACACACACACAGAAAAAATGTATTTTAACTTTCAGTATTTTATAATTGTTGTGGATTTCTGAACCATGAATTAAGAAAATAAGAATCAGGAAGTCGTAATCATTCCAGCTCCTTCACCTTGGGCTTAGCTTGCTGAAGATCTTCCCTAAAATTTGGAAGTTGGTGACTAGTAACTTGCCAATTTGGAAACCTGGGCATCATTTCTGTATGAGGTTCACCTAACATTACACATTGACATGTAGACATGTGTGTGCATGTGCACCTCTGTAAACTACTGTGTGCACACATGCACACATATATGCACACACTGATGTGTAAAAAATGTAATTTTTCACACTGCTGATGCAGAGAAAATTAAATGAAAAATTAATAAAGTTGAGAAAGGATGTTCAGGCTTCTAAATGAAAAGGAGATTATGTAAAAGTTCTTGAAAAAAATCTGTTTGAGGGCCTTGGATAGTAAAATGGACCATAGCATTCTTTGAAAACTAAAGGATAAGATTTTTCTGTGTAACATATTATTGTGATATTAAAAAATCATGACCAGAGACAAGCTTTGAAATCCTTCTACTAATGATTACATGTTCCATTCTAACACGTCAGAATTGTCAGTACAGCTTCATTTTTTTAAGCATTTAAATTCATCTACCCTTGTTCTTTTTCCAGTCTGTTTCATTTATTTCTTATTTAAATTCACGGAAATTGGATTAAAGATCATGTTGTAGAAATGGATCTTTTATTTATTTATTTTCTAGTTGGTCTGCCTTTCTATATATTATTACTGTCAGGCTTGCTGTGGGGCTCTTTTAAAAGAATGGGTTATGACCTTTTTCAAGGTAAATAATCAGATTAGGAGCTTTCCTTCAGCGATATTTAACTGTCGATTGGTTAAGATGAGCTCCAGGAAACGGAGATGCTTCAAACTATGTGGAAAGCAATTCTTACGCTTACTCTCAGAAATGATGGTGGAAAGGAGCAAGAAATATTGCTACTGAGTAGCTTGCAACTTAGACGGAAGGTATAAAGCAGTAACCAATGTAAAGCAGGAAGTGTAGTTCATGCAAAGATGTTAGGGAGGGATGGAAGAATTTTATCTTTTTTATGTTTGTTGTGTAGTTTTTCCTCCTTGCTTGTATCATTACTTGTTTGCTACACAATATAAGACAGTTTTAAGAAAAAAAAAATCCATTCTTGCAGGAGACTTCATGACTGCCTTTTGAATGAGGGGTTTCAGAGTTCTTTGATCCTATTGTCTTCTAACCATATGAGGACCTTGCTGTTATAATGCAGCTCTATTATTAAATAGATTAGTGGTTAAAGTACTCATGAAGGGGACTGGAAACCTAGGCTCTGTTCTGTCCACACCCAGGCTGGATGTAATATCAGAGACCCCATTTCTTAGTGGGTGTTGCTACCATACGAGGGATCAAATATTATTTCTGGTTGGGGACCCCCATACCATTCACTGAAGTGGTGCCACTGCTGGAAAGAGCACTGGACAAGTAAGGCTTTATCCGTAGGGAGGATAAAGCCCATCTACCTAAGGCTATGATCTACCTATTATATATAATTATAAATGCTGCCGAGTCCTAGTTCTGAGGCCCTGTTCCACAAACAGCTTATAAATATGATATGAAAGAATCACTGAACAGAATGAAAACTGTTCTAGATCAGGAAATGGAAGCTGGGACTTGCTAAATACTGAAGACATGATCACTTGATGGGCTTACATTGTTCACAAACAAAAAGCCCAAGTAGCCTCTGTAACCCTGAATTCTTCTCTACTACTGATCTTATTTCTGTTCTAACACTGCAGTCAACATCAGGGATCCTCTTCTTTGGGCATTACTTAAAGCTACAGTGAAAGAAAGTTTGTTTCAAGAATTTTGAAAAGCAAACAAGAGGCAGTCTGTGTCCATAGCTAGTATTTTTTGATTCTTTTCCATCACTAAATCTTTTGTAGCAATGAAAAAAATTTATGTAAAACCACTGTTTACTCATTTTGTAAACACTTCTCATCTGCATGAATTTTCTTTTAAGTAGTCCTAGGGAGTGATTATGTCAGGGTCATTGGCTTAATATTTTTCAGAAGAAATCAAATAATTTTTTTAGTTTTATAAAGAAGTATTTAAGTAATAATTAGCTCTCTTATCTAAGAGCAGAAATCTGTTTCATCTGTACAGCTAAACAGATCTCATAAAGGGAAAAAAATTGTCTAAACTAGCATCCTAAATTTGCCCATAACAGGCTTTCCCTCAATGATGGTTAATATTTTATCAGAGGACTATCCAGGGTCAGGAGTATAAAATCCACTGAAGTATGGGAGCTCCTTCTTGCAATAATGCTTTTTATGGGTTTGGGTTTTTTGTTTTGTTTTGGTTTGGTTTTTTTTTTCAAGCTTAACCTTGTTCCAGAACCAACTGTTGTTAAAGAATTCTAATACCAGGGGGATGAAATTCTTTGTGTTGGAGAGAGACTAGCAGCTCTATGGCCAGCAGTTTTAATAAAAAGAGATGGTTTCTTGCAGCTGGTCAGAGGTTTGGAATGTGAAAAGTTTTCCAGGAGAGGTGGGTAGATTGCAGGTGAAGTGGTCAAATGGGGAGAATAATCACAAATTACATTTTGGTTCTGTGGATTGTCAGACTGTTCCACAATTTTTCATCTCTAAACAGCCACAAGAGCTATAACTGATCATTTGACCAATGTATCCATCTATTGCAATTCCTCTCCTGTTGTGCTGTGAAAATGGCAATAAGAGAAGCAGAAATCTACTTTTAATGGGAGTAAGCTTCATCTCCTTGTCTCAGTCTGTCACTAAAAATAGTGATTGTTTTCTTGCCTGTTTGACCTGCTGCTGTGTGAAGAAATCTTGAAGTCATTTCTCAGCCATATTTTTTTGTCTAGCTGATAGGCAAAAAACCCCACAAAAGCAAAGAAGAGCAGGCTTTTATGATAATGTCATCATCGGCTCCCAGCTTCAAACACTTCTGCGGCTTTTGAATTGTCATTTATAACTTGGAACTGAACCGACCCATAATTCCCTTGGTGCATTTAGAGAAATTGATAACAGACTGCTTCTTTTATGGCTCAGAGGAGGCAACTCCCATCACATCACTATTGGCAGTCAATATTATTTTCTGACATGGTTGTAAAAGTATAAAGGGGCTTATGGCATTTGTTTAGATGAGGAATGGGCTCTCAAGCTGTGCTGGGGTTTATGGGTCCAGATTACTGAGAAGCAAAGGGAATATGATGTTTGCAAACAGGATATGATTTTATTTAAGTTTAGGTTTCATACGTTGTTCCCTGGGGATTGTCCTGCAGACAGAAGAGAATTTCACTTTTATCATATGAAATTGGGCAGTTATCCAATCCCCCCTGCTCTCCCCCCATCCTCCTCACCAAAGACACTGCTCCAAACCTGTAATGCGCAAAATCAGAACTTTAAATTGCAAGAGGAGGAGCTGGGGGAGAACGCTGCCCTGCAAAAAGTCAGACTTCAGAAGAATTAATGTTCAGTGAGCCAAACAGAGTGGCTCGTGGGCTAAGTATCAAGCCATCTGAATGGCAAAGTGTGGCTTGTACATATTATGGAATGTCCATTGCATTTCCTCTAATTTTACTGTTAGAGTAGTAAAACAGAAGTGATATCTTCTGCTGGAATAAGCTGGTGTTGTTTCAAAAACTGAAGTGTAATTTGGATCTTTCATATCAGAAAACAATTTAGCCTGTAATTGCCAAGAGAAGAAGTTTATAGCTATAAAATCTCTCAACATATTCACAAAACTTAAAAAACATTTGTATTTTCTGAATGTTCTATTCCTTCCTGCCATTCCTTCCTGTGGCAGTTGACAGTGCTACTTTTTATCCTGACCACACAGGAAGAAAAGCAATAAGAAAGGCAAGATTTTACTAGTACACAAGTTTAGTAAATCATCCAGGAAACGAATTGGTTTTTGCTGCTTCTCAATCTTCCCTTGATCTTCTCAGTCTGTGTCCAGGAAGAATTTTCTGCCTTTACATATTATGACTCTTCATTCCTCTTATTTCTGTAAGAGCTAATGGTAATGGTTCCATTAACATGGTAAAACAGTGTAAAAATCAAGAATTTTGGCAGTGCCATTGCATTGCCTTCTTGCAGCAAGTTTAGATTCCAGGCTGCTTAAGTATCTCTCCTTATACCTGCACACAAAAGTGTATGTAAAGAAATTAGGCTGCCGACTGGGCACTCAAATGAACCATCACCTCCACACAGATGCTAGAATTAACTTGTGCCTTTCCCCTATATTCCAGGTTGTACCACAATAGGTAAAGCCCTCTCAACAAAAAGTATGTCTTTCCTAGTTTTGAGAAAGCAATCTGTAATTCCTAGAAGCTCATCTATTCAATATTAAGTCTTCCATTATGAAATCATTACGACATCATGCTGCCAAAATATTCACCAAATACCTGCCTCATTAACCTACTGAAACCTGCCAGTTATAACATTTTGGAGCACACTGGAGAAGGCCCCTAGGAATGAAGAACTTGTTTACCTCCTAAGCCAGTCAGCTACACCACCCCTAAAGAAATACCAAGATTTAATCAAAAACAACAGGCACATTATACTTTAATTGATACATTTTGCAGACTACTTAGGACTCACAGTTACACAGTGTTGACTGTGATATTTTCTGCAGAGGTCAACAAAATGTATGATCAATAAGGCCACCCTGGTACCACTCCAAGGCAATTTAAGGCCACTGGGGATGGAACCAGAGCCAAAGCCAGAAGTTTGTCTAAAGAAAAATCAGTGAATTAAGATTAAATCTGCACATTTAATTAACTTGCCCTCCAGAACAACAGCTCTCTGAAGATTCCCTTGTCCAGCTTTATGTACTGGCATTGGAAAGCCACATGCATCACTAGAGCAGAGGTTGTTCTACCTAAGGTTAGAAGAACTGACTGGAGGTGCTTGATTTCCTTTACTGACAGAGACTTGAGACAACTAAGTTTCAAATTTTAGGCACATTGATTTTAGAGATAAAAAACAAGTGTGATAAGGTGAATATTGATGATCACCAGAATCATCAGCCAGCCTTCCTTTACTGAGGTACACAGACTTCCTTTTTCTGGGAGGTGCATCAGTGTCTCCTGGGCAGGGAGGGAATGTCACATTAAGCATATTAACACCACAGCCACAAAAAAAAAAAAAAAAAAAAAAAAAAAAAAAAAAAAAAAAAAAAAAAAATATATATATATCTTCACATTACAAGGCAAATATTTTGTCCCATTCTGGTTCTTTCATAGTACTGAGGTGGTCCTGTGCTATCTACCACCAACTTTGATGTTTCAGTGAGAGGTGAAACTGTTTAGCTGAGAGACACAGTTCCTTGGTATTGCTGCAGGCCCAATTCAATGTTCTGGAATAGTCCCAGACTGCTTTTACTTGCAGCAGGCAAGGATAGAAAGCTCAGATGTGATAATCTAACAACTCATCAAATACACAATTTGGGACCTCACACAATTTTTTCCCCTTTTTTACAAAGGAACATTTCCCCTTGCTAATCAACCAGATTAAATTTTTTAAACAAAGATACAGTGTACGGAACAGAGAAAATTATTGTGAATTTAATGAACTACCATAAAGCCAAATCTTTAAAGGCCTTACCTAATTTTCTGCATTTTCTAGAAACTATTGCGTTGCCAAAGGCAAACATTATGCAAAGAAGCTTCTTATTTGCCAGAACAGGAAGCATTGATACAGATATAGATTGTATAGAATAGATACGTAGATAGATAGGTAGATAGGTAGATAGGTAGATAGGTAGATAGACAGATAGGTAGATAGACAGACAGACAGACAGACAGACAGACAGACAGACAGACAGACAGACAGATAGATAGATAGATAGATAGATA
>VZUI01040785.1:0-45371 GCA_013401135.1 Cettia cetti
GCGGCGCGGGCGGCGGGGCGGCGGGGGCCAGGGCGAGCCGGGGGGCGGCTCCGCGGACCGGGCCCCCGGGAAACGCGGCCCCGGAGAGCTCGGGCGAGCCGGAGGAGGCGGCGGCGGCGGCGGTAGCCGGTGCCGGGGGCATCGCGGCGCTGCCCTGTCCGAGGGACCGGCGCTGTGTTCCCCTCGCAGGTGAATCGGGGCGTGAGGGGAGGGGCGGCTGCCGCGGGACCCTTGAAGGGCTCCGCCGAGCCCGGCGGCGGAGTTTCGGAGGCGCATCCCCAGCCCGCGGCTGAGGCGGGAGGTCCGGCTGCTCCTTCCAGGCAAGCGGCACCTCCTGCCCCGGCTGCCAGGTGAGGAAGGGGCGGTGAGGGGATGGGGAGGGGGCGGTGAGGGGATGGAGAGGGGGCGTGAGGGGATGGGGAAGGGGCGTGAGGGGATGGGCAGGTGGCCGTAAGGGAATAGGGAGGTGGCCGTGAGGGGATGCGCAGGTGGAGATGAGGGAGGAGGGCGCGGTGAGGGCCGGACGGGCCGGTGCAGGTGGACCCGGCGCTCACGGTGGGGCGGGCGGGAAGGCTGAGGGGGCACAAGGGCGTCCCGGCTTCTTCGCACTGGGGAGAGAGGGCAGGAAATAAGGGAGGATGTGAGGAAGGATAAATCCTCGCTCAAATGCAGAGCGAGCTCCCCTCAACTCACGCTGTTTGTAGGACCGCGAGCGGCAGGTGAGGTAGGAGAGGGGAACACGAGTGTGGATATCGGGAAATTGCTTCCTAAGGGCTTCCCACAGTAGTAAAAGCAGTGGGAAATTGAATCAGACCTGGCTGTTTAACACAGGAGAAGTCATACAACCTCCCTGCAAGTGACTGAAAGCGCTGGTGAATGGATTCTTCTCCTGAAAGTTTTTGCATCTTTGCCTTTTTTCTATCTTCCCTGCCCCCTGTGGCCTTGGCTCTGTTTAGGTCCTCTCAGAATAACCTGCCTTGTTGAAGGGACTCTCTGTCAGGGGAGAAAAAAAAAAGTCTTTGAAAACAAACACTATCTTTGTTTATAGCTATTTGTGGATCAAGATTAACTGTGAAAGAGAATGGCTCTCCCTTGCTTACATTAAAAGCACAGTAACACGTTAAAACAATCCGAGTCTGGGGAGGTAACTGGGCTGAAATGCAATTCAGCAGAATGAGACCTTAATGCAGGTTTTACAGTGCCTCAACTCTCTGGTGAATAAATTGGTAATTAGTGGTGGGGCTTTTCTTTTTGTGTCTTATTTGAAGAAATTCTTCAGGGTAGAGGTGGTAATTGATAATCTTTTTAATCTCTCCCAGTTTCTTCCTGAGGCCTGTAGCTGTGATCTTTAAAGACCTTTTCAACCCAGACCATTCTATAATTCTATGATGCACAGGTTTAGATGGTAAGACAGCAAAAAAAAAAAAAAAAAAAAAAAAAGGGTGAAATATGGATTCACACTTTCCAAGTTCCTGTGCTGTTTAAAAGTTGCAGCTACACTCAGTGAGCTGGAGCACCTGCTGGTAAATATTTGGATTTGTTGCTGGATGCCACCACTTGTTCCCAGTCTCAGATTTGATGCCCACATGATCTTACATCTATCAGGTATAAGCACTTACATCTATCAGGTTTTTGCAATAATTTTGTGCAGGCAGGTACAGAAACTCCGAACTATGGAGCAGCTTTGGAGTTTCTTCTCTAGACACAGTGGGTTGGCCTAGAAGGATTAAAGTTGCAAAGAGCAGCTGCTGAATTGAGGTAGGAAGGTTTGAACAATGGCCAAAAGAAGTGTTATTCCTGCACGCCTTTTCTAGGTGTCCTGCTGTAAACTAGAATTAAGAGCCCTTGAAAACACATCTGAGGGAGGGGTCCTGCAGCTTTAGGAAGTGTCTGTCGGGGCAAGGCTGAGAATTGTTGTGCTCCTTCCCCAGCCCATCCAGGAGTGCTCCAAAGAAAGTGAATTATGCAAGAGACTCCACTGGCTGGATCAAATTTCTGTCTTCAGTTTCATGGGCAGGCTTGAGTTTCAGGGCTCCTGAGCTGGCCTGTTCTGCTGGGGGCTGGAGGAGTGTCCTCAGTGTAAGAGAACTGTCAGTTTCCAGAGAAGCCCCTCAGAGCCCCAGCGTGACGTAGGTCTTCCCATCAAACTAGTTTTCCATTAATTAAAAAAGTAGGCACCCTAGATAGCGTGAACTCCTTGGTGAGGACAGTGGAGAGAAGTTATCTTCACCCTTTTAATCCTTTCTTTTTTGTGACCTTTGCTTATTTTGTCTGTGTTATTCACATCTCTGGCAGATCTGAAGCAGCTTTGCTGAGACCTACAGGAGGATGCTCTATTTTCTAACTTCTCAATCTTGTCCTAATCAAAAATGTAAATACATGCATAATGATTTGCATGTCATTAACTTCCAAAAAACACCCTCATGCTAAAATCAATGTTCTTTTAAACCAAATTTTCCTGCCTGCCTGAGAAGTTACACCTGGAATTCACAAACCATGAATTCTGAGAACATAAACTGCTTTCAGCACTGCTGTTTACTTTCTGCTTTATTTTTTGTTTTCCATTCCATCCAGGGAGGAGCAATAAATTAAAAAAAAATGTTGATAGTGATTTTTCTAATCAGTTACTTTCTTCAGTCTTCCTACTTCAACAGAAAGTTTCAAAGTTAAAAATGAACAAAGTTGGTTGCTGTATACTCACTGTACACTCATTTTGCCTCCACTGAACTCATTGTGATCATTTATGAACAGAGCTTCTAACACATTCCAGAAGTTCCAGGGAAGTGTGGATGGGAGCTTGCAGATTTCCAGGAACAGAGGAAAAGCAGGAGAAAATAGTGTCCTGAGCTAGGCTGGCAGTGCAGCTGCCCCTGGATTTTGGTTTCCCTGGCACAGAGTTCTGTAGTTGCCCCTGGATTTCAGTTTCCCTGGCACAGAGCTCTGTATCTGCCCCTGGATTTTGGTTTCCCTGGCACAGAGCTCTGTATCTGCCCCTGGATTTCGGTTTCCCTGGCACAGAGCTCTGTATCTGCCCCTGGATTTCAGTTTCCCTGGCACAGAGCTCTGTATCTGCCCCTGGATTTCGGTTTCCCTGGCACAGAGCTCTGTATCTGCCCCCGGATTTTGGTTTCCCTGGCACAGAGCTCTGTGTCTGCCCCTGGATTTTGGTTTCCCTGGCACAGAGCTCTGTAGTTGCCCCTGGATTTCAGTTTCCCTGGCACAGAGCTCTGTAGTTGCCCCTGGATTTGGGTTTCCCTGGCACAGAGCTCTGTAGTTGCCCCCGGATTTGGGTTTCCCTGGCACAGAGCTGTGTGTGAGCTGAAGGATCGGGCTGGGAGTGTCTGCGTGAAGCAATCAGCAGCCCGGGATACAGCACGGGCGCTTTGCCAACAGTTTACGGCGTGTGTTTTTTGCCTGATGTCAGAGACGCTGGGAATGAGAATTCCCGGGCTCTGGCAGGGCTGCGGAGGTGACTGTCGCTGCCATCTCGGAGAGGCTGAGTGCGCGTGCTTGACGGAGGAGTCGCTGCACATTTAAGGATGAGCAGATGAGGTTGAATTCCCGTTAAAAACGCAGGGCCTGGAATGTGCCTTTGCTATGCATGGCTTGCCCAGAACTCCCGGCTTGCTTTAATAGGCTGCCTTCAAGCCAGTGAATCTGGGAGCCAGCGCAGGGTTACCCTGGATCAGATGCCAGCGTGTGTAAGGGCTCTGCCGCTCTGGAAGGGCTTTGCAAACAGGATTAACAGCAGCGCTGCAAACCCCGTGTGCTGCTGGATGAGTTACACTGTGGCTACAAACACAAAATCCCTTGGCAGCAGGCGGAAAGTGACCACTGCTATTCAGGGTAGCAGCTTTTACGTGTCCCTTCTTTCAGGAAGGAGGGGAAAACGGTGTGCAGCAGTTCGGTCCATACAAATAAAAGATCCAAACAGCAAAGCGTACGGCAAACTTTGGATCAGCTTGAAGTTCCGGTGATATTTGGAAAAGCATTTTGGTTTCTGTGCTAGGACACAAGCAGCTCTCTGGTGCCTCAGATATGTTTCACACTCAGCACTGCTTCTAATGAATTTTTGTGTTAAAAGTCAAAGGTGTATGATCTCCCATGCAGAAACCAGTTGTTTTTAGAAACCAGTTAGGGCGCTGTGATGAGAAGCATGAGCGGGCAGTGCACCCCGAGTGTTAACTCCTGAGCGTGGATTCTCCTGCTGCAGCATGTGGGGAATGTGCATTGTGCTCAGGACACTGGCAGCACCCAGGAGGATCTTGGTAGCTGTGCATGGTTGAGCAATGGGATGCCTAATGAGGGGCTGCTGAGCTGTGCAGTCAGCACTGTGCCAGCAGCACCTCACAGGCACCAGAGGCTGGGACTGCCTCCACAGTTCAGTGAAACAGGCCAGTGGCTCTGCTCCATCCTCAGGGCCAAAAGGCACAGCTCCCTCCCATGTGCTGAGCTCGCTCCTCTCCAAGACAGAGTGCGACTGCCCAGGCTGGCTGTGTCCAGAGGAACAGTGGGACACATCAGGCTGGCTCCTTCTAAAACAGAGCTGTCAGAAATGGAGCCTTCAAACCCCTGTATTTGGATTCTAAATTGCTGATCTGGGTTTTGGTACACTTCGTGGTGTACACCAGCTCATCATGCAATTTCAGAAGCACACTGCATGAGTGCTTTTGTTTAATTAAACTTTACTGACAAAATATCAGCAGTGGCAACATGAGAGGATTGCAGTGAGGATGCAGTTGGAAATACACTTATGGGACTAATCCTGTCAATTACAGAGGATCTTTACTCTGTCTGAGTAAATTTTGAAAGTTAGAAAAGCACTTAGTTAAACTCTGAAGCTGTGAAGCCAACATCTTAAGCTTTAAATTTAAAGTTCAATTACCAGAGTGTAACAGGGAACACATTCAATAGTCCTTAATCTGATGTCTTATCAAGATATTACTTCTTTAATTTGCATTATCGCTTCAGTATAAATATTTCAAATCATCCAACCACTCCACTGTAATGAATTTTACCTAGGCATTTGAGAAGAGTCTGTGCATCTTCAGTGGTTTGAATTCTCCAGATAATACTTTCACATTGCTGTGTCTGGTAGGGAGATCCATTCCTGGGTCATTTTTCATAGCTGAGAAATGGTGGTGGCAGCTGGAACAAAGCCCAGTCGGAATACTGAGGGAAAAATGTAGTGGGAGGAAGAAAGAAAGAGGTCAGATATTAAAGAAAAAGAGAAGTAGAGATGAAGAGAAATGACCAAGAGTTATTCACAAACAGGGATGAAGTGTCTGCAGTCGAAAAGGCAGCAAGTGTTAGAAAAAGTTCTTAAAATGTCACATATTTAATTCTGCCGGTAAGAGAATCTCTGTTTCTAGTGGAAAACTGATGTCTCTGTTTCTCAACCATGTAACAAACATAAAATGCTTTCCCAAATTTAGCTTTACTCCAAATACAACCTTTTGGCTTCCTGCATTTCTGATTGAACTGGTGCTCTCTTTCTTCATTAGGCTGTAAAAGTCACAGTTAATCAATTTTGCCCCTGCAAATCTCTGATGTTTCCTTAGGTGTAAAAGATTCTTCCCTTCTTGGGGAATATTTTTAAAGTCTTTGCTCAGAATTTTTTACTAAGAAAGCTAGACCTATGACTTGGTAGCTTGAGGTATCACTGGTGGTGTGTTCATACATCAGCTCCAACCTCATTTTTTGTAGGAGAAGGGAATACAGGTGACCTTGCCCTTGATAAGGAACAGTTGTGTTAATTTCAGCCTTGCCCCTGATGAGTCACAGCTGTATCCAAAAAAGATAAGTGTGATAAAAGGGAGTGGGCTAGCTGGCGAGAGGGGATCGTGAAGGAGGAGCAGCTACCTTGAGGAAGGGGGAATGATGATGATGATGATGATGATGATGATGATGATGATGATGATACTGATGATGAAGGAGGATCCTGGGGAGAGAGAATCAGTGCTGTGAGGTCAGTCTGGGTCTGCAGTCACAGTCTGGCTGGGTAAAAGCTGCAGTCAGAGGCTGCAAGGGAAAGCCACAGGAGGAGCTGCAGCAGCCAGAGTCAGGGAATGGTTGGAGTCAGGATGGCTGAGCTGTGAAGGGGAATAAACCAGGACCCTTTTCATGCTGTGATAAACAAGGAGTCTGTGTCTTGGGTCATTTCTACCCTCTAACAAGAGGGCTGCTGCAACAATTTTTGACCAAAATCTTTAATTAAACAAGACATGCAATGAAAGGGTTTGAAATAAGACATTTCTGGTACAAGGAGAAGCTTTAGTGATGAGAAAAGCCTGATTAAAAATCCTCTAAAACCAATATTAAATGAGAGCTGATGTGCAATGGTCTGGTATTGAATTATTTTGATGTTCCTCGTATATTTTGAAAGGAGCTTTTCCAGGGACAGTGATGTGGATAGGGTGTGTCACTGGGAACCATGCTGAATTTTGGTTAAGTCCCATTTTGGTTAAAATTTATGTGTACCAACACTTTTCCATCTCCCTGCTATTTTCAAATGCTTTACTGTCACACATGGAGATATTTTTCAGTTGGTGAAAATCCAGTGCACTGAGTTCCTCTACCACAGAACATTCCCACCTGAGTCTTTCCACTGCCACACTGCAGATGGGGAACAATGGCACACCTGCCCTTACTGGTCACCTCCTCTGGATCTGATTGAAAATGAAGTGTATTAAAATCTGTGCCACTTGGCAGCCTCTGGATTACTCCCAGGGCAAATCCTTACAGCTTAGATCTTTCCAGAAAGAGTAAATTTTAACCTGGCAGGTGAGTGGCCTGTGGAGATCTTCCCTCAGCTCTTTCAGATCAGCTGCTTTCCTCTTGTGGCCCTGCTGAGGGTGGCATTGCTGGAGCAAGCTCAGCAATATGGCCCCTGAATTTAGGCTGGCCTGTGTTGATGTCTGTGGCCATTGCTGCTGACAGCAGACTCTGAGGCACGCTCTGAAGGAGCCTGGCTGGGTGAAAACATCCTGGCTCCTGAGATGATCTCTATCCAATTAGACAGCATTCTCCTAGGACAGGACTGGGTGCAGCACGTTGCTATGAGTTTTCTTTCTGTGCATTTCTTTAATGATGCTGCTCTGCACAGTCAGTGCAGTGGACTGGACAATTTCTGTCTTCTGCAGGAAATACTGGGATATTTCTGGAGCATGCTGCAGCCTGACAAACGTAAGCCAGCTCCTACCCATTCCTGCTGCAGCTGACCTACCCTTTGTTACCTTCTTTGGGTCAGACCTGGCAAAGATGAAAAGTTTCAAGTGGAATGGCAGTTTTTTGGTAGGCAGGCTTGTCTCCCTGTCTGCTGCAGGTTAGAAGGATGTCATTCCTCTTAGGACAAGCAGGTTGTGCCACCTGTGGGTTCCTGAGGGAAGGGATGGATCTGCTTTTCTTGCCATCATCATCTCTGTGCAATGAGTCTAAAAGCGGCTTGGGGAGTCAGCAGTTCATAGAAGTGTAATGCTTTCCCTGCTTCTTGCTTCCAGCCCTGCTCCATCCCCTTGGATCCATTCTCTCCCCATTGGAAGGCACCATCCCATCAGGACAGAGGAGCAGGCTCGTCCTCCTGGGTGCCTTTGGAGCAGAGGTGAGGGCACAGAGGCTTCTCACAGAGGAGAAAAGCCATTTCAGGGTCAGAGCTGCACACCCCTCCTGGCCTTTCACCCCCCAGGACTTGTCTCACACCTATGGATGCTTTTGGTTTTTCCCTGTTTTCTGCAAAATTGAACTGAGCTCACCATTTTTCTTTCATGTGTTATGGAGGGCAAACACGCATGCACCACTTTGCCATCAGCATAGCGTTTACCTGCTAGTAAGATCACCTTAAATGAGTATTTAAAAATGTTATCAGGAGCAGCTTAACTTCTGGCAAATTCTGTTTTTTTTCCCCTCTGGCCTTTGCACTTGTACAGTCAGGTCTGAAAAGTGCATCACTGTGAATGCCACTTCTCCTGTCGGTCAGGAAAACTGAACCTGCAGGATAAAGCCAAGTAAAATTTTTACACTTCAGAACCCAGGGGAAACACTTGAGGAACAAAAGTGTTTATTTTCCCTACTTGGAGGTCCTCAGCTGGTGTCAGCAGCTCTGCTGAAGTTGGTTATTTATGCCAATATTCAGACTTCAAAACTGCAATTGTTAATGCAGAGAGATGCCCTTAAATACCACATGGAAGAAAATATGTGAAGGTCCCTAAAAGATTAATACCACAAAAAAAGCAGTCCAAGGCAGTATTTTGCTTTTTTTCTTCTACTTTTTTTCTGTTCCCTCCCTATGATATCCCAATAACACTGTATTCTCTGTTTTTGTCCTGAGGAGAGTGATATTTCCCACACAGCTGTGTGATGTCAGTGCAGTGTCTGATGTGCCATGGAGCTGGATCATGGGGCTCTGTATCTTTGTTTTCCAGGGGATTGTATTTTTAACCCCAAATGTCTGTATATGACAGTGTTGGTGACTGGTGCCTTTTGCACTTCCACTTCTATGGAGGACGTGATCTTCATTTTTTAATGAGTTCCCAAAATAAACACCTTCTTATGTTTCAAAGCACAAAAGAGAAAAAGGAGCCTTTTTCAAAGTTCAACTGAAAACTTAAGCATTTCCTTGAAATTTTCTCTCCTGTGGTATTCCACCTGTTTAATATGATTTTTTTCTTTTGTCAACAAAGCTGGGCTGAAACTTTGAGGATTACTCTGAAACTTTCCTCCCATGAGACTTCAGATTGACAAAGAAGGTATAAAACTTAGCGAAATTTAACTTACCAAAGTATGTATTGCTCCCTTTTTTACCAAGCTCCCTTACTTGCCAAACCAGATGGGATAAAATACAGTGCATATTATGCTGAATGCAGCAGTTTGGCTCTCAGTAATATCTTTTTAGGAGAAAAATGCAAATAGATTTTTTTTGGTACTGTTTGCTCATGCTTGTGACTTTTATTCAGAGTGGCAGAATATTGCGTTGCACAAAATGACATGTGCAGTAGTATATCCATTTAATTGATATTTATTGATAGTAAGAGTCTATAATTTTTAACCTAAACTGAAAATAGTATCCTACTGAGAGCTTCAGATATCCACATTTCCTTACTGGTCAGCTGGAAGGGTGAAATGGTCCTGTGAAATGTAATCTAAATAAAAAAAAATTCATGATTTATACTCCATATCAGTGTAATCATTAACCCAAGCCTTGCTCCACAATGTTGTTGCAATTGCTGTTTTTATTTGTTTTCTTCCTAGCCCTCTTACCACTTGGCTACAGCTGAATTGTTTCTGAAATTGCTGTTTAATTTTTACAGCTTCTCTCCAGTCTGTCAACCTCTGCTTTGGAAATTACTTTGTCTCTTTTTAAAATTAAAAACCTGCTTGACCTACATGGTAGTTTTTCTGGATTTCTGGATTGAAATCTGGATTTTTAAAATTTTTTCTTTTTTTTTTTTTTTTGGTAAACAGTTTATTCTATTGTAATCTCTCAGTAAGTTACTATTTATGATCAATTTTATTATGGGAAAAAAAATTAAGTTAGGCTTTAGTTTGTTGTACCCACAGCACTGACGTGTACTTTGTCCCAAGGAAAAAAACCTAAGCCTCTTTAACTGCTGTTTATAAAATGCAATCAATGAGTGAAAACTGTTCTGGTTTTTTATTTTTTGAAGTCTATATTGGATGAGTACCTGATGCTTAAGGAAAGACTTCCCCAATAGGACAGACATGCTGCAATATCATGAAGGTGGTGGATTGAGCTGGGAACCATTGCTCATTGGTCTCTGCATCATGAGAGATGTAAGCTGGAATCTGTAGTTGAAATTTGGGTTTAAAATTTGGTATAGAACAGATAAAGGACATCTTTGCCCTGTGGATGTTGTACTGTGTGGGCTTTGCAGAATATGACTACAAAGACACAGCTTTTAATAAGGGTCAGAATCTTCTTGGAACAACTCAGAGATTCCCACTGCTGCTCTCTGAACAGGACTGGGGTAAGCCCAGACCAGTCCACCTAAGTGCTGCTGAACTGGGGAGTGTGTCCTCCTCAGCCTTGCTCTCCTCACTGTGGAGAAAAAAACCTCAGCAAAGCTGGCAACAAAGCACTGCCAGCACAGTGGGTGTTGGGAGGCTCTTAGGAATTGGGCTTTATTTGGGGAAAAGAGAAATGGATTTTTTTTAAAAAAAATTCTCTCTATGAAATGATGTCTTGATGGATGCCAGGTTTTCAGAGCTTCTAGGAATTCCAAAAATTAACCTCAGTGCATTATGAGGAGACTTGGTAAACTCTTAATTGAAAATATTACATCTCAGGTGGGACTTCTACTGATAAGGTCTTGTTCTAATCTGTTCAAAATACTGTTTGCAAATTGGATGATGGATAATGAGCAGGAATATCCAGTTTGCTAATTGTGCTGCTAATAGGTTATTAACAGCTGATCCTGTTTGCACTAAGTGATGATACTTGTTTCAGGTTGCTTCCTGTTGTGTTTAGCAGAATTAATGAGGCACACGAGGTGCTCAGGTGCTTGTTTTATATGTCCTCTGAAGGACCTCCCAGTTTGTCTGGGGTTGGTAATGCCATCAGGGTCATGCTGCCAATAGGAAAAAATATAAGGATGTGGCTGGTAGGAGCTGAGGTGCTCTGGAGGTGCAGCTACTCACACCACACTGCTGTGCAGACAGGGAAAGAGTAGGGCCAGGGCCTGAGTTTCACATTTTTATACCGTGATTTAATATCTTGGCCTTTGTTCTTTATTTTTCCCCAGTATCCCAGTTATTCCTGTGCATGCAGCAAGGAAAACTGACATTTGCACAACACTGTCTTCCTGGATTGGGAATAATCAGCTCCATTTCCAATGCTGTGTGTTTGGAATTGGTTTTGCCCAATTCACTTCATGTGAATCAACTTCCTATTCAAATTGCCTTTTACTTGCCCAGTCATCTCTCTCCTGCTGCTCCCTGTTGCCAGTTTCTTTTCTCCCTTCACACTTCTTGCAAACCTTGCTGAAAGTTAAGCTGGAAATGTTCAGAGTGTGATTTAAGTTTTGCTATTTGCTGCAGCTCCAGAGACAACTCCTGGTTCCTTCCCTGTAGGAAATAGGACCCAGAGCTGTTCTTTGGAGGAAGAGCACTCACAGGAATCCCTCAGGATGGTTTGGCTCCTCAGATCTTACTCTGGATTATTGCCAATAATGGCTTTTGCAGCTATTCTCTGCTCCCTGCTGTTCTTTCTTTCTTTCACGTAACCAGGAAAGCATTTTCTGTCACCTGGAGATTAAAGAATTGCATAATGGAAGCCTTATACATCTTTCAGCAAGTGAGTGTTTTATGTATTTCGCACACACAAATGTGCTCTTTGAAGTTGCAGGGACTTTCTCTTTTTTTTTTTTTTTTTTTTTTTTTCCCTGCGGTGCCCCTTGTAATTGTGTCTCAGGTCAGGGTGACATGGTGCACATTAGTTTTGCTTTGTTCCTGACAGACACACACCTTGTCTTTTCAGGGCAAGAAAGGGAAGGGCTGTTTTTCTCTGAGGTTGCAGAGAATAAAAACACTCTGTTTCTCAAGGTAATGATCACTCAGAGGCAGCTACCCTGTGTATGTTGAATATTTGTATATATGCGGGCTGCATAGCCATATATTGCTTAGGGGCATATTAACACTTATTTTTTCAGCATGGAAGGTCAGTTCTCCATACAGCAATCTCCATATTTGTATACCTGCTCTGTAATAGCTGAGTGTATTTTTGTAGGTGTGTATGACTTCTTCAATACCTGACTTTTGGGACATAATTTTTCTTAGTATTAGATTATCCCATAGTTTTTATGGGGTTAAACAAACAACGTTGTGGGTAACAGAACTAAGTCAAAAGTGCAGGGCTGACTAACCTGTACCAGGGAAGGGAACAAACTGAATAGAAGAAACACATGACTAAGGACAGAATGACCCATACTTGAAAATGAGAAAAATGTATGTGCTTTAATTTTGTTTACACTTTGTGTACTCTAGGCAGTGCCAAATTTGTGCAAATGAAAGACCTTAAGTTACATTGATACAATAAGTGGGCCTGCAGTGCTAAATAAACCCCCTATGAAAAGAATAGGTGGTGTTCTGTGCAGTAGATCCTTACTGGAAAATCCAGACAAATAAATTGATGCCTGGCAGAACTCTGCTGCAATGTGTTATGGGGGCAAGGAGCTTGTATCTGTGGCTCAGATGCTCTGTTGATATTAGTAAATGAACTTTCACTCTGGTAATTCAGGGAATGGACAGTGTTTTTCGCTTTTCCCCAGAGCCCAAGGCAGCAGACCTTAAATTCAGCACTTTGATTCAGCATGCAGAGCCAGTACAACAAACAGCCTCATTGCAGGGGGAAGCCAGGGCAGGGCTGACACGTTGGTGCCGAGCTCATCTCGCAGCACTGGGGGTGTCACAGCAGCATGGGTGACACTCTCAGGGGGATGATGTGCTCAGTGAGGGGCAGTCCATGACACAGCCGTGTCTCACAGCTGCTCCACTGCAGACAGCTGGAGTCAGGTGTCCTTCATGTGAAATGTCAGGAGCTGCCTTCTTGGGGGTTTCTTGTCCAGCTGTAAGTCTCCCGTAATGAGCATTTGTGTGTTTTCGGCAAAAGTAAATAAGCGTTGCATAATTTGCTTGATTGGTGTGGGTTTTATTGGTCCAGCTTGAGCTCTCCGTTGAGATTTGGGTACATCTGTCAGTTTTATTCTCTTTTTTCCCATCCCAGGGATGTATTTGCCTGGGAGCAGTGGCCTCCCTGGGGATGGTGGGTTGTTAAGGAGGCTCAAAATTTATACCTGGTTGTTTTAAACCAAGATGATTATCTTAATGCATTGCTTGCATGTGGCTGTCAAAATGCTTATGAATTTCTAAGTTGTGAAAGCCTTTATATTCTTTCATTTGTTGTGCTTCCAGTTTCCTTGAACCTTGCTTACTGCTATCTCTGCTCCTGAGGGAAAGCAGAGACTCCTATCTGTCTTGGTTTAGAGAGACAGGTATCTGCCAGGGAAAACTCCAGTTTTCCCTGGAATGGAGAATGTAACCCCCCCTTCCCTCCAAATTATTATAATTTTGCAATTAAGGGCTTTCAGACAAAGATTTGGGAATAGCAATAGCAGTTCTTTACTAGGAATATTAAACAAATGTAGTAGTACAGAAAGACAAGCAAACAAAACAAACAGGGAAAAAAAAATCCAAAAAAACCCCTAAAAACCCCTGACAGAGTCAGGGATGTGACCTGACACCCTGTTGGGGTCCAGATGAATCCTTCTGGAGTAACAGATGTGGTTCTGTGGCGTAGGGATGATCCTGTAGAAAAGTCCAGGGATGGCGAGATGGGTCCAGTCTTTCATCTGAGGAATCCAGTGTAGGACTGACTCTCTGGTGTTTTCCCTCTTCCTTTTATCCAGGTAGGAAGTCCAGGCTCCCCCAACACTGGGTGGAGCATCTCACAATGGGAAGATGCAATGTGTCATGTGATTGGGGAGCCTTAATGGGCCATTATCAGCAGATATCCCCGTGGAGGGGGGATGGTGGTGAAAGAGATAACAAACACTGCCCCACTCTGTTTTAACAGCTGGGCCATTATCAGAAAGCATCCAACCCCCTTTCCCCCAGTTATGAGATAAAGAAAAAACCCCACATTTCCCCAACAGCTTTCAACAGATGAGATAGAATACACATTTTTTTGGTTCCATAACCCAAGACACTATCTCAGCTTGGACTGGATTTGGGGGTCCATGTCCAGGTCTTGTTGATCTGGGAGAAGCTGAACAACCCATATTCTGACAAGCAACCTACACAGTTTTTGTGTGTGGTTTTCCCTTTTTTAAACTTGTTTTGCTTGTAATTTTCTTCATGGAGGGCCTGTGAACGATCAGCTTAATTAGCCCTGATGAATTTCGTGAGATCACATGGCTGCAGCTCTTAACCTTTGTGGCTTGTTATGTGCATGGTGGTTTCCTTGCTAGACATTGACCAAATTTTAGATTAGCACAGATATTTTCTTTATTATTGAGATGACTGTCATAGTAGATTTAGTAAGAAGAATTTAATCTTCCAGGAGATATTGATACAGTTATTTGAAAATTATTCAAAATATTGTACTTGGAAGTGCAATATATTACACTTCAGCTTGCATTTCTCTTTGGCTTAAATACTGCTAGTGGTATAAACTGTTTTTTAACCCAGGACCCCCAAAACTAACAATCCTGTCCACTTTCACCAACTGAATGTCTTGCCAAGAAACTGAACAGGATGGGGCTGGGTTGACCTGTGTCTTCTAGTGGAGATGCAGGCAAGACCTGGCAGCTCAATAACTCATTTGTGGGCAGCCACCAGGGCTGTCCTTGCACAGGTCAGTCACGACCCTGGGCTCTCTCCCTTTCATTACTCCATCTTTCATCTCTCTCCACTTAGCATAGCTCAGCCAGCAAAGTTAATAGATTCCCATCTTTCACTAAAATTCCTGTCTTGAAGGGGATGATAAAGGAGCAGAGGCTGAGGCCGCCCTTGGTGATTTGTGATTTTTAACTGAGGGGAGAGATCTCCCTCCTGTTGTCACAACAGTGGCAAGTGTTGCCACAATGCAGCAGTGATTGTTTAGATGGGACATGTAAATAAAACAGAGCCATCTGGACTGCTAAAGACACAGCAAACACAGAATTCTGCTACTGGGAGTGAATTCAGGCTGTTCCTCCCTTTTAGGTAATCAGACTCTGTGGGTTTCATTCACTTCTTGGAAGTATTTTTTTCTTTTTGGTCAGCAGCTGGTCACATTTACAACCCTTGGAAAGTGCTAAAGTCTAAAAAACCACCAGTCTGCCTTTTTTTGGTGCACACAATCAACAGGTTTTCCTTTGAGCTAAGGCTCAACATCCAGTTTTGGGATAGGTAGGAAATGGGTACAAGTTTTCCTGTGAATCTGAGTTTCAAAGTTCTCCACCTTCTCATAGAACAAAAGACCAGAAGATGTTCAGTGAAAAATTTAGGATTGAGTTCAGTGAGTTGGACAGAGCTGAGGAGTTACATGAGAAATTATGTCCAAGGTGAGTATCTTCTTGGCTTTTTGGAGAGCTTTTATTATTTAGCAATTATCAGGGATTTTTTCACTATTTGGGAACTGAGATAATTATGAGCCATGAACCGAGGGCACATTTTTCCTTTGTCACTGATTGCTGATAATTTGCAGTAGTCCATACTATAAATGTATTGCCATTTTATGTTTAGATAAGCATAATTAGCAGTGCATATTTATTTTGTTGGGATTTGGACAGGAATTACATTTTGGTATTTAGTTTTTTACTGCTAGCATGAACGTCCTGCCATAAACAGTGAATAATCTGAAGGCTCAAAGCATCTGGCATTTCTGAAGATCATTCTTTGCTGCCACACAATTTAGGCCATTATGTTGAGGCTGCTGAGGAAAAAAAGAGTAGTGGAGCATATAAAAAACACCAAAGAGAGACACAAATATGTGAGTTCATTCCAGCAAGTGTTTGAGCAGCTGTAGACTTCATATTTAGTTCTGAAAAGGTCCATGTGGAATTCTATTCAGAATTTTAAATATGTGTCCAAATATGGTGTCTCCTGATAAAGAAAATAACTATTTTTCCACTTCCTTGAACAGTTTTCCTGCTTCTGTTTTGCATTTCCACCTCGTGACCAGGCTTTGTTTGCTCTGGCTTTACATAATGACAGGATTAGCTGAGAGTGGCCTCCCAAAATCTCAGGTAGCTCTTCCCTTGCTACACTCATTTTTCAGCTCCTTGCTGCCTTCTTTGCTGAGCTGGAATCAAATCAGGTTTGGTTATTACATCTCTCCCAGGCAGGATTTGAATCCATCATGTGCTGGAGACACAAGCCTTGGTCTTAGTGCTTCCCTCAGTATTTGAGCTCTCAATTTAACTTGGGGAAAAGTGGAGAATTCAGTGTGTGTGTGTGTTTGGGGTCTGTTAGTGCTAAAGACATCTGGGAGTCTCTGAGAATTGCTGAACTAATGGACTGCCTGCAGCCTGACAGTGCAAAATGCCTTCAGCTCCCTATAAATTACACGAGGTTTTTTTTTGTTAAAGCAGCAGTCAGGACTTCTGTGCAGCATAACTGGCCTGCTTTAGCAGGTTTTTAACTAAAATGGGTTGTGTCAAGTGTTCTGTAGTCAAATGAACTCTGCTGGGATTCACATTCGTAGACATCAGGTATAAATTACCTTTGATTTCAGTGGCTGCTAGGAACAACATGAGCCTATGTGCCACTAAAAGGATCTTCAAGGCAGATGACATATTTCTGTACCTGACAACAGAAAAAACAGGGTGCTGTGACGGTGCTTGTGTTCAGAAAAGTCAGGGTTAAATGAATGAAATGTGTAATTTGAAGTTGTGTTAATTTAGGCGTTTATTGTGTCAGTGAATGCTCCCAAGTGCTTCATTTTTCAGTGTTTCAGTGTATCCCTTTCCTGTGCCATCCTCATAAATTAACAGGGATGGATGTTTGTGGCTGTGCAGGCATCTGTGCAGATAAGCTGGCTGGTCAGCTGGGAGCCAGCTCAGAAACAGAACCTGGGAATTCTCTGGCATTGGAAGAGAAGAAGATAGGCAGAAACATTCCACTTGAGATTGCTGATAGGGTTGTATGATTTTTGTTGACTTGTTTGTGTGAGTCAGAAGAAATGCATGCTTGTAATTGAATTTATTTTTGGTTAGTAACTTTTACTTTCCTCAGCGTACACCTAGAGAAACACCCCAAAACAAGATGACCTTCCTGTGTGGAAAATTCCTCAAACTGTGACAAAAGGAACGGGAAAGTCTTGACTTTTTCATTCTGCTTGCTAAAATTCACACAACTCTTGGAACGTTTTCTCATTTTGCCAGATCTGAGGGAAGGTTTGCCCTGTGTCAGATCTTTTGGGAACGTGCCCTCTGCAGCACAGTGGTACAGCAAGGGCTTTCCTCCAGCAGTGGCAGCAGCTGGGCTTGGGAGGCAGCATCCCAGCTGATTCGCCGGGGGGAACAGAGCAGGGAGAAGGAGCTGGGGAGAGAGGCCTATAAATACTGCATGGTTGCAACTCTGCTGCTCCCTGAACCAAGTTACCGCTGCTACAGTGCACTCTGCAAAAATGTCACATCCCTTCACTGCTCAGCACTGAGTGGGATGGAAATCACCAACTGCACCGCTTGTTTGGGTTGCCTTGGGGTCACCCTGGAGTTTTAAAGAGGGATTTGATCAGGAAAATGGCTTGTGTGACTGTGCTGTCAGCCTTTCCTCCCTTCCTTATCCATCTCTTTCCAGTGGCTCTGGAATTTACTGCTCAACTTCAGCCAAAGTTTTTAAAGGATCAGAAATCCCTGAAGGTGTTAAATTCCTACAAACGTGTTAGAAATGGGTGGTTGGGTGCAGAGAGACCCCTGCTGGAGCTCCCACAGAGGGAAAAGCACCTTGCCTGTCGTGATTGGAGTTTTTCCACAGGGATGAGCCTGTGCATGGCCCTGCTCTCTTGCCCGGCCACACATGGAAGTGATGCCTAGAAGGGAAATCTCCTGCAGGAGGAAGTGCTGAGGATGTACAATAACCGAGGCTTTCACAGCACAGAGATTCATTTAGGGATGCATTGGAGGCACTGAGACAAAGAGGAGCTTCTGCTCCACTGATCCAGTGCTTGAGGAGAGGAAAAAGCAGGATCTTGGTTTTTGTCTGCCAGTGGGTGTTAAGGGAATCCTTTTGCACAAATAGAGAGAGGGCAGTTGTTCACTCTTCCAGTGACACATTCCAGTGCCTTTTTCCACTGTGTAACACATCCAGTCTCATTAAGAAGTCAGGATTGGCACCATTTATTTTTGTTTTCCTATGAATTTGCAGTATATAAATACTCTCATTTAAAGAGCTGTCCCCATCTCTTGACAAGCCATGGGTTTACAAGTTGATTTGCTTATCCTTAGAGTTAGCTCTGGACAGCACAGTGAAAAACAAGTCAGCATGCAAAAGGCAAAGTGGAATCATTCTGCTGGGTAATTTTTGTAAATAGAAGAATGGCTTCCACACACAACCAACTTCTGGCATTTCCCTCTCTTCCACAAGGAAGCTGTGATCTTACCTTTATTCAGTCTGACCAAGTCATAAATCTTTCATAAAGGCAGCAAAGCCTGGTGTTGGAATATGTTGAGCTGATGTGCCAACATTTGAGAGCAGTTTTGCAAAATTTTCTCTCTGATATATCCAGTCCCAGGTTATTCTTCCTCTCTCTCTGGATCCATTTAGAAACTGAAACCTGGTGCCCATAGAAGAGAGAGTTCAAATGTAGAAGCAGTTTATCCCATCTCAGATTAAGAAACCTGTTAGGTCAGTTATTTTGCTTTACTTTCAACCTGCTGACTTCTTTCCTTGCACAGATTCTGGTTTTTGCCTTGTGAGAAATAGCTGCTGAACTTCTAATCTACCTTTTCTGTGGGCCCAGTGATATGGGGATCACATTTTTATCTCCCACCCTAGAAATGCAAAACCTACCAGGCTTAATCTCAAACGCACTGGTACGAAATACCAGTAGTTTAGTGTGGGAAATGTCCTTCAATAGTTTCTTTTGTTGCTGCTGAAAGAGCAGAATCACTCAGGTGCTGGAGACAGACACGCAAGTATTTTCTTCCTACTCAGAACATTTTGGATAGGAATGGTTTTTTTTAGTGAAATATGTCAAAGTCTATCTTTAAAATAAAGAATGGCCTTAAATACACTGGAAGTATAATAATTCAGGAGTTTTTTCTGATGGAGAATCATACAGCAGAGTAGAACAAAAAGCAGGTAGTCAAACTTGCTGTTGCAATGGAAATACCTGGATTTTCCCTCCCATTTATATCTGTGAGAAGAGGAAAGTATGTAACAGGAAAGCATTTTGTTCGGCTTGAGCTTCTAACCATCAGTGAAGGCAATGAAATCTGAGTCTAGTCCTGCACACTTGGGAGCACAGCTGGATCTGGATACCTGGATGTATGCTATGCCCAGAGCTGGACTGTGATACTCAGCACGACTTTGCTGATTTGGGGAATCCCTTTGGGGGCCTGCAGACAGCAGACCCTAATTTCAGGATCTCAGGTGGGCTTGGGGAAGCAAACCCAAGCATTTTGCTGCTTGTACTTGGGCTGTTCAGCAGATGCACGTTCCTGGCATGCTCAGAGCTTTGGCAAGGCTTAAATCAGGGAAGATATTTGTGGGAAACAGCAGAGCAGCACCTTTCACCTTCTGTCAGATCCAGGCTGAAATAATGTCTGTCTTGATAAACAGAAGAGCCTATTTTTGTCTCAGTGCTGACTTCATGCTGCTGGAAGCACTCTGGAGTGAATCCATGGCAGACTTAGCCCTTGCAAAGCTATGCATAATATTTATGCTACAGTATGAGGAATACTCTGGAAATTTGCAATGTAGTTAAATTCCTTTCTCCTTCTCCTATCAAAATCTCCTTCGTGGAAAAAAAATCTTCTTGTGCGTTTCTGCTTTATAGTTTTTAAATAAGGTGGCCATTGGGTCACTTAATTTCTTTCTTCAGCTATAAATCTTTATATCTTTCTGTGTTTTGCTCAGGAATCTGAGATGAAAGAGAACTAAATTCTGATGATCACCTTGAGACTGTTGCTGTCACATGTATTGACAGGTAAGTGTGCCAAGCTGGCTTTGGAGAAAAAAATGTTTGAATTATGTGTGTCAGGTGGGCAAAGTTACAGTTACATCCCAGGACTTCAACTGTGGGTTGTGCTGGATTCTGCAAAGGTGAGTTTTTCAACAAACAGGTGGTCAAAAATGCTTCCAAAAGCTTCTTGATCTCCAGGAAAGCAAACTGTTTCTTCTTCTGCTTTATGGTGGTGGGTGGGTTACAAAAATTATCTCAGAGCAGAGGAATTGGCAGTTGAACTGCAGACTGGAGTGATGATGTCTGTAAGATCTTTTTGACTTTCATCCTTCTCCTCCTCCCTTAAGTACCTGAAATGTGAACTAGCAGGTAGACTGAAGTTAGCATACTTCTTGTGTTAGACGTTAGAACCCCCTGTTTTTATCTAAAAGCAATTTATCAATGAGGTCTCTGCAAGTTTGCAGTTGATGTTAGGACTGGATGAAGAATTTCTTGAATTTTGTACAGTTAGGTGAACACTGATGGATTTGAGCCTTTTGTGATACAGCACAATCATATTTCTTTCCTCTCCTTTACTTACCTAAATGCTGCATTTTCAGTGTTTCCTGTCAAAAAAGACTTCTAGTCCCTACTATTATTATAAATGTCTTTATCTTTGCTTTTCTCTGATTCTTTCAAAATACACTCCAAAAAGTTTTAGCAGCACTCTGGAGATGACTTAAATCTTCTTATGCAGAACAATTTCTTGAAGTAACATCGTCACTTTCTTGGCTTCCAGCTCAGTCATTACAAGATATATTGAAACATAAAACTCAGAAATCAGAAAACTAAACCAAGAAGGACACTGATTGAAACTTATGTTTCCTTTGGTGCAGCATGAGGCTTCTGTATGATCTGAAAACTAAAAAACTCATTTTCTCTGTGATAAGAGGAACTGAAGGTGCCTTTTCTTGCACTGTCCATGTGCATTTATGAACACAGATCAAGGATTAGATAGTGAGTCCTAACAGTGCCTTTGGATAAGCAATGGAAGGAGAAGGAAAATACAAAAATTATGTAAAATGTGTTGGATGGATTGCTGTAAAGTGTGTGGTTACATGAAGCAGTATAATTTGGATCAGTAGTCTCTAAATATGGAAAAAGGAAAAAGGTTTAAAAAATGTGTGTGCCTCAAAGCTTAGCTCAACGAATTTCTAGCTTATCAGCATTTAATAATTGAGTGTTTGCTTCTGTGGTAGGGCCACCATCAAAGATAAGCACACCAGTCTAAAAAGAAAGGTGCAGAAACAGGTGTGCCAATTTGGATTTTGTGTGTTGTTTGGCAATGTGTTGAGTTGATGGGAATAATTGTGTTCTACTGGCTGAAATGTTTAGGTTTGCAGGGACACCTTCCACTATCCCAGGGTGCTCCAAGCCCTGTTCAATATCCCAGGGTGCTCCAAACCCTGTCCAACCTGGCCTTGGACATTTCCAGGGATCCAGGGGCAGCTACAGCTTCTCTGGGCAACCTGTGTTAGGGCCTCACCAGCTCCTGAGTAAAGAATTTCTTCCTGATCTAAATCTCCTCTCAGATTAAAACCATTCCCCCTTGTCCTGTCATTATCTGCCTGTGGAAGAAGTCACTCTCCTTTTTTATATAAGCCCCCCTTTAAGAAGCATATAAGAAAATTCAGCTGATATCCAGAAGTGGTCACTCTCCATATGTGACTGAAAAACCAAGTGGAGAAGTTCTGATTTATTAAGAACTGTGGAAAACTTTTGAGGTGAGGCAGCTAGTGATGGCAAGTGTGAAAAAAACCCCAAAACCAGCTGTGAGGGAGGCTACATAAAAGCTGTGGGAGAACATTAAGCAGACATAAAACCTAATAGCAAATCTCTTTTTATTGCTTCTTTTCTTTCAAAGTGTGAAGTAACTGATAGTAGTATGTCTGGAGTGCAAGTAATGCTGGCTTTCTTGTTAGGATTATTTTCTATCATGATTCAACCAAGTTGGGGTTTTTGTAAGTGTTTTTATATTCAGTTTGCATATCTTGATTAGACTGTGATAATTTCCATGGCTGGAATCTCCAAAGTGTGCTGTCAAGAAATTATAAATGGTAATGAATTCACTTAATCAGGACTTCCAGGAGTACAATCAACATGAAATCCAGTCAATTAGGAATAAATCTGTTTAAAGTATTTCTGGTTCTCCAACAGCCTCATTTAAGGCCTTATGTTACCTGGGACTGAATTAGAGACCTACACAGACAAGTAGAAAATACACTTTGGAAGAAATCCAGATACTGTAAAGGGCTATAAATGAATCCAGAAATTTAGGTGATGCTGAAATTTGCCTGAATATCCATTATAAACTAAATTGCATGGGCACCAGCTGGAGAAAAGTTATGGTACCAGCTGTGACTTGGCACTCTGCAGACCACATCTTGCACCTTGTGTCCAGTTTTGGGCCCACCACAGCACAGGAAAGATAGGGACAAACTGGAGCAGGTTCTGTGGAGGGCCACTAAGAAATAAGGGGCTGGAGTAGTGTCCAGCAAGGAGAGCATGAGGTAAGCCTGGAAAAGAGCTGGCTTCAGTGAGATTTTCCAGGCAGGCCTGGATAAAAGCATCAGCAACTCAAGCAGATCTCATTGCTGGACCTGCTATGAGCAAGAAGTTGAAATAAAGTCCTCCAGAGACCCCTGTGACCCAAATGACTTGGTGATTCTCTGAGTCTAAGGCACAGCAAAGAGTCCAGGTTGTTGTGTTCACGGAGGCTGATTTTATTTTGGTTCTGCAGTGAGAGAGGGGTACTTCAGAAGAACAGCCTTGTTGATATCCTAAACTGTCTCTAAATTAAAGGCATTGTGAGCAGTTAACCCAGGGTGATTTATCATGCTATTTATTTTTAATATTATATTCCAAACTAAACCTGGAATTTAAATAGTAAAAGCTGGAAGGGTTTATGAATCTGTATTTTCACATGACAACATTCTTTCTAGTTTTTGTTTCCTTTCTTTTGCCTAATGGTTACAGACATGGATATCATTCTGTTTTCTTCTTGCCTAAGAAGTGATATTTTAGTTCTCAAGCTGTTTACTGAAGGTAATAAACCTTGCTAATCAACGAGGAAACTAGCTCTTTTAATCCATTTAATTGGGTTGATTGCCTAATTTTTGGCTGGCTATAATTTGGTAAAAATGAGTTTCTTATCTGTAAAATGAATTGAATCAAATATCTCAAAGGTCAAGAAAATAATTTATTTCTCAGGTATTCTACAGATTCACTGTGCTGCCTGGGTCAGTTTGGTAGATCACTTAACCTTTCTAAGCCTGCAGATATTTTCTTCAGTCTGCCATCACCAACCTTCACTTAAAAAACCCTAAAGGATGTCCTTGGTCGTGCCATGAGCACAGGCTGGAGTATAAATTAAAGCCCAAGATATGCTTACCTTGGGTTGGAAAATAGCTGGGGAAGAGGCAGGTAAAAGGCCAGCAGAGTTCCTTTTTCAAAATTACCTCTGGAAGCAAAACAATATCAGGGAAGTTTTTCTGCAATTAAGAAAAGCCTGGAGACCATCTGTCCCTGGGAAAGAGGAATATTCGCTGCAGACAGACGCAGATGGGCAGAAGGATGGCGAGGACAAGGCACGTGGCTGTGCTCACATTGGAGTTCAGCTAAAGCAAGGGCTGCTCACCTGGCCTGCTTCTCCTCCAGCCTTTCTGGGTCACCATTTGTTTGTTGCTTCCCCCTGGATTAAGGAAATAAATGAAGCTGGTGTTAAGGCCAGGGAAAATCAGGCTCTTTGGCAGGGGACTGACCCAGAATTGCAGACCTGGACAGTCTGAGCTCTGTGCCACCAAATCCCACCTGTAGACACTTGGTGTCCTCTGCAAACCTCAAGGGGTGTTTCCTGCTGAAATAGAAATGAATTTGTTGAAACTAAATGGGAAAAAAACCCAAACATACACAAGGAGAGCAGGTAATTGATTTTATGTGTTGTACCAGCTCTCAACCAAAGATAACTCATCCAACAGAGCATCTATTCTAGAGGACACAGTCTTAAGCTGCACCAAGGGAAATATAGGTTGGATATTAGGGAAGTTTTTTATGGAAAGAGTGATAAAGTACTGAAATGGTCTGCCTTGGGAGGTGGTGGAGTCACCATCCCTGGATGTGTTTAAAAAAAGACGGGATGTGGCACTCAGTGCCATGGTTTAGGTGAGGTGTTGGGGCATGGGTTGGACTTGATGATCTTGAAGGTGTCTTCCAACCTAATGGTTCTGTGATATTTGAAGATTGGCTTTTTTTTTTTTTAACTGGCACATTATTCCATTGATTAAAGCAAACAGTGAGACTATTTCTATTTCACAGCCAATAAAATGACATGGTAGCCCCCACCAAGATCACATCTTAAGAAAATTCAGGTTAAACTTCATAGCAAACTCTAAATGCTAACCTGTGTGCAAGGAGGAGAGGGAATCTGCTTTATCTGCTCTCAGGGCTTGATCTGATCTACATAACAAGACACCAGCAGTGCTTTGCTGTTAACATTTAATTCTGTTTGTATTTGAATTATCAGAAAAAAATGTTTTGTGGGTAAAGAGGGAAGAGGTTGATAAGCATCAAATGCAAATTAATAAGCAACAAAGCTGCTTTGTCCATCAGGGATGTGAAACTGAGGTAAATATGTTCAGCAGATTTTGATTTTTTTTTCAGTCTCTTGTTGTAAGTCTTTTTAAATTCTCTTATGTCCTTTCCCTTCCAACATATCATAATCTTTTTGATATTTACGTAGCTAAGTGCAAGCAGAGGCTGAGAGCAGAAAGGCTGGAAGATAAAATACCTTGCCCTACATGCTTCTGTTTGGTAAGGAAATTTGGTGGGCACTCCAAAATCACCATTTTCCCCATCTCTTTAGAAACAGATGGTGACTATTAAAAAATTGAAGTGGTGGAATACTTCAGCATTACTTCAAGAACATGTCATAACTGCTCACATTGTAGCATTCTTGGTTTGGATAACTGAAGAGGAATTTCTTCTTTCAGTCAGTGCATCTGCAGTTTATTTTGTCATAGAAAACTTCCAGGATGGGGCACCCACAGCTGCTCTGGGCAACCAGTGCCTCCCCACCTTCACAGTGAAGAATTTCTTTGTAATATTTTAGGTAAAAGCTGTCATGCTATGAAGAAATGCCTTTCTGGATCCGGAACTGCATTAAACTGGATAAACTTTTCCATGTTTTGTGTTGGCTTTTCATACCCTGGCTGTTGTTTTGCTCATGAATACAATGCTGAGTCCAAGAAGACATCTTTGGTTTTTGGATGCAAGTTGTGCATTTTGGATGCAAGACAAGTTTTTGGATGCAAGTTGTGTATCTGGGACAATGTGCTTGGTGCATTTCCTAAAACATTTTGTTGCTTTTCACCCTATTTCAATGAGTTATTTAGCTGCTGCTTATTTAGCTTTTTCTTTGGTTTATCATCCGTTTAAAGTGGTTTAGAATTCTGGATCAATACATACTAAATAGGTGACTTTTCAAACCGAATGTTCCTTTTACAACTAAATGCTTGCAATTCCTGCAAGGATCTTATTTAATACTTCAAAGTGATTATTTAGCCATAAGTAAACTATAGTTTCAACTGCAAGGAGCACTTAAAGATTGCCTTAGGATGACTGTTGTGTATCTGTTGGAAAGCAGAAAACTAGAGGCCATGTAAAAGCAACTGTAGAAATGAGCAGAGCCTGGAAGGTACCTCTGTGAGGCTCATGGGACTGGGCCTAATTCCTTGTCTAGAAGAAGGACCTTTAAATAAAGGTCAGCCAGAATTGCTCTGGAAACCTTGCAGGGGCTTAAAAGAAGCCACTTAAGAACTTATATTGCCTCTGGGAGTTGGCCTTTACTGCAAACTTCCCTGTGCTGGTTAACATTTATAAATACTTGCTATGTTTCCCCTATTAATATATTTGAAAAATTTTCTTAACATTTTTAACCATTCTAACTAATGCTTCGCCCTGTGCTAAGTCTTTACATCTGGTTCCTCTTCCTGCCAGCAGGTTCTGTTTTCTCATGTTGAAATCCTCCTTCAGATGTTTTTCACGTTGAAATTCCGCTTCAGATGTTCAAAAGCTTTTTCTACATCTGCTTCTCTGCCTGTCTTCCAGCCTTCCTCAGTCAGCAGAAGTTGCTTTTCTCGTGTATTCGTTGTACCTATCCTTCCCCAAATGTCTCTTTACATCTGCTTGGCTGAACTTCAGCCTTTCCATGGAGATACCATGACCAGCTGAAGAGTTTACTAGGAAAATAAATGCTAAGTAGAAGAGACAGAGAACAAAGGAGAAATTTAGTATCCAAAGCTGCTTGGTAACGAAAAAAACTCAAAAAGGTACCCTGTATTTGCAGAAATAGGCTGCTTGTGTAGATTTTGTGTGTGTGCAGCAGTGATAATGGTGAAGTACCTATGTTTAAAAGTACTAAAATAAAAAAACCCCCACCTGCTTACAGACTCACTTTAATCATATGATGTTGGCATTTAAGACTCTAAATACCAAAAGTTAATGAGGCTTAACCTCTTCTTGGGAAGTCTGTGCAGATATACACACACAAGAGAACTCAGAAATAAGTGGCAGGTTCAACAATTTCTTCACACAATTTTTTTTGTTTCCTTAAAAAAAAGGTGGGATGAAATCTCACTCTTGAGCCCTTTTGCAAAACAATTCGACACTTGTGCTGATCACCCAGCAAAGAAATCAAGGGCTGCATAAATCTGCTCTTTAACAGAGCAGTAAAAATAATCTCCTGGTGGTACTGGTGAGAACCAATGGATCTGACCATTGACTCTGAATATTGATTCCCAATCAATAATTCAGTTTGGAGGCACGAGATGCCACACTGAGAAACAACAGCTTTAGAGAAAAGTACAGGAGGAATTTTTGCTCGTTGTTCTGGTACTGTAGTATTTGTGTCATCACTCATCTTCTAAAATATTTATCTGGGTAGTTTCAGATAAATATTTTAACTGAATAATTATTTAATGGAAAGATCAAAAATATATCACCAGAAAGTGAATTTAAGTGAGGGACTGCTGAATGGGGAATAAAACTGTAATCAGGGGGAATTGTTGTGTCCCTGTCTGGTGAAGCTAGGAGAACGGGGGAGCTCCAAGTGCCTTGTCTCCTCTGAGGTTTTGCTGTGGATTGTTGAGCACTCCTTGTGCATGCGCTGGCTTTCTTCTTGTAGATATTTTCTTTTAGGTTTTGTATTTGCCTGGCTGAGTTTTGTGTCCGTGGCTTTCAGCCCTGCCCTGGTTGGAGCTGAGGAATTTGGGTGCTGATAACATTTCCATTGGGGCTAATCAGATGGCTCTGTTTATGGAGATCTCTCAGGCAGCGGTGTCTCAGACCCACTCCGTGCTGGCAAACTAATGCTGCCTTTGGATGAAGTGGTTCTGCCCTTTTCAAGCCCTGGCAGTTCACTTCTGGCCCTGTGCCATCTTTCTCCTGCTGCTTCTGCAAACATTTGCATAGTGATCCAGTTCAGAGGCATGATGGATGTTGAAACTAACCTCCTGAACAAAAAAAAAAAAAAAAAAAGCTGGCATTTGACCTGGATCAGTGCTTTGTTTTGCTTCACTGTTCCTGTTAAAGCACTCTGGGGACAAGGCTGGAGTGCTCTCGGGTGAGAAGGAGGATGGGCTTGCTTTTTGGGAGGCAATGCTGGAATGCAGAGGGAGCTTGAACCCATCAAATTGCAAATTGCCCTTTGGAGTTGGTCTTCAATTCCAGTTTTCCTCTGCATGACCTTTTCTGCCCAACCATGGGGAGGTGTGAAATGCATGGTGCGCTGGGACTCAACCCCCCACCTTCAGCTCTGTCTGAAGTGCATTTTTGTTTTAATATTCTTATAATTAGAAAAGAAAATGCTTGATCTTCTCCAGCATTTTAATTTAGTACCTCATCAAGCTTGTTCTTGAGCTGATATGTATAATGCTGAATAAAGCCACAGAATCCAATAGTTGGGAGCTTTGGAAGGTTTTACACAGAAATCCCTTTCCTGAATAGTTTTCCTTCAGAGTTAATTACTAAATACCTCTTTCTGGCAGTGACTTCCTCTCCCAGCAAACTTTTCTCACAGTCTGGTTCATGGCATTACTCAGCCTGTGACAATGTGCTCTCTGTATCCCACGTAGTCCCACAGGTAGGTTTGGAACTGGCCTGACAGCAGCAGTCTGGAGGGCTTCTCCCTGCAGGCAACAGGGCTGCTATTGTGCAAATGACTGTTTATATAAAAATAGATTGGTCTTATCTTGACAAGGAGCCAGTGACCCCTGAATTTCAAACCTTGCTCTGAGACCTGCCCTTGGTGGCCTTGGACAAGACATTTGGTGCTTGCACCTTAGCTGTATTTTAAGGACAAACAAGACCAGGAGGGTTTGGTACTTTGTGGGGTCAACAAAAATCACACAAAGCCATAATTAAGCTGCAGATTTTTCAAACATGGTTGTTATAGTGGGTTTATCTGATAATACATGGATCTTCAATGAAGATCCCCTGTCTGGTGTGTCTCCCCTATTGATATTTTAAACCCTTTCACATCAAGCTTACAATATCTAAGATATAAATAAATGTAAACATATATATTTATTAGATTCCTTTTGTGCGATGTTTAACAACCTTAAGGCTCCAAAGAATAAATTAATCTGTTGCTGCTCTTGGTTCTTCCCCTGCTGTGTCTGTTTGCACTCACTGGAGCACACCTTTCACCCTGAGAGTGAATTCTGGGAGTTGATTTTTTTTTTCCTGTTTGATAACCTGTGCACTGTTTAATTCCAGCCTTTTGTAATGTTCTTGTAGGGTTTGGGGTTTTTTTAAATTATTATTTTTTAGAGAAAAAAACCCAGTTTGATGGTCATGGTTTGGACTGTTTCAAACTCTCCTTAGTGGTGCAGTGGCAGCAAATGGCAGAATAAGAAATTCCAGCAGATTTTGTGAAAGCTGTGTGCTGGAGAGAGAAAAAACAAATCTAAAAATAGCATCTGTCAAAAGGGAAGGCAGCAGTCTGAGCTCTGCTTCTTTCATCTGGCCTGTTGGTCTGAGAAACATCACCTGGCCACAGCCCCAGAGGCTGGGTGCACATCCTGCTGCTCCTGCCGAGCTAAAGGGCAAGGTGCTGGGGGAAAGGTCCAGTAATAAGGGGAGCACAAAGCTCAAACAAAGCACAAACCAGTCACCTGGTTTATGAGTAGTGACCCTCTCTCATCTTCCTGCTTTTTTGTGGCCTTCCTGTGTCAAAAGGGGTGTTTAACCAGCTACAGCTCAAGCTGGTTTTGCTTAGGGGATGTGCAGAGGCCAGGGCAGAACAGTGCCTGGAGCTGGGGCACACTCGGTGTCCAGGAGTTGAGAAATGTGGACAGAGAGCATGAGGTGGAGCAAACCCTGTTGGTGTGACGCTTTTCACTGTGTGTTTATTGCCAAGGTGATAATGACATCTGTTTTTATTCATTTACAGAGAATCTTGTCAGCACCTAGCACTTCTCTACACCAAATACAGCCACAGATAAAACACGACCAGTTTAACTGTAGAAATCCTGTGATGTGTTTTTTTTTTGTTTGTTTGTTTTTGGTTTTTTTTTTTAAGAAAAGGAAAAAAGCATCCCAGACAACCATAATAAACCTAAACTGTTTTCAACTGTACTGAACCAATGACTTGCCAGCTAGGAATTAGGAACCTGGGATGCAGCATTTTCATGGGTTATACAAATATTAATTAGTAGGCCAGGCAACCTGCCTTATTTTCCTGATGTATTAAGTTTCATTGTGGCAAATTTTTGGAATACCCTTGGGATAAAAGTGAAACAGTTCCTAAAAGATAACACTTTCCTTGTGGGAGCTGTGATAGCCAGTGGCTCTGGTTAACAAATGGTGGGATTTTCCATCTCCACACAACTTGAGCCAAACAAATTGCCAATTCCTCCAGTGTTCAAATAGTCTTGTTTCAAAAATGGTGTTTAAATGATCTGTTTCTCCACTGTGCTACTGGGGCCCATATCTGTTTTGCCACTGTGGCTACAGACTTTCATTATCCTTTCTGTGCTTACTTGTGCATTATTTTCCAGAAGATTAGGTGTCTTGTGCCTTGCTGACGAGTCTCCAAGGAGTTCTTTGTCCCACTATTTATTAAACTTAAAGACTTGATTCCTGGGAGATGGTTCTTCAGCTGGAGATTTCCCTTCCTTATTCTAGAATGACATATTCCTGGGTGGTTTTTTGCATGAAAATCTGTTTGCCAAAACCTGGGGAAGTTTTTTCCTCATGATTCAACTCTTTATTTGGCTGCTGTATAGCTGCAGTTTACTGCTTTCTGTCAAATCCACTCTCCTGGACTGTGTTGCACTCTCAGATGGCTTTAGGGACTGACAAACCACGTGATGGTCTTTATGTCTTTCTGCTCACACTCACTGGCCTGTACCTCTCATGCCCTTAAATTCTGTGTATTGCCCTGCTGTATTTTGGGTTCACATGTTTTAGCAGTGGCAGATAAATAGAGAAGCCACAGAAATGTTTATGCTTAAGATGCTTTGGAGAGCAGCATTAATCTACAGTTCAGTGAAGCAGCAAAAAAATGAAATACTCCCTGCAGAGTTTTCCTTTGTAAATAGAGCCTTGCATTAAGCTGCTGTGAACTGGCTTGCTTTCAGATTTCTGAATGCACTGGTTTTGTCTTCATTAGTAATTATAGCTGAGGGTAACGACACTGGAATTATCCTTCATCAGAAACAACAATAAGGCTTGATGATGTGGGATTGTGATGTGATGTGTTGTGGGAGTGCTTGTCCTTGACCTCCAGCCTCAGGCCTGACTCTCCACTGCCTGGCCAACCCAGGGGCACCTTAAAATAGGAAATGACAGTGGCAGCCTTTGGTCCCTGCTCTGGAGTCACTGCTGGGACAGTGACCAGGCAGTGAAGAGGGAATAACTTCAACTAAATTGGCTTTAAATGAAAGTATTAGACACAGTGGTAAAAAATGTTCTTTTATCCATCGCTTTTGTTGACTTTATTTACTTGGGCTGATCTGGCTGAGAGATCAGTATAGAAAGCCTGTATCTGAGTACTTCAGTACAGTCACCTGGTTTATGAGTAGTGACCTTGGTCAGGTCACTTCACCCTTCTGTGCCTCACTTTTGCTTTACTGTCTCTTTTTAAATGGGAGCTGACAGTGGAATTGCTCGTTTGGTTCTTCATTTGTTTATTTATTTATTTTTCTTATAACTGATTTTTTATTTTGCATTAAAAAGCAGAGAAATTGTCTTGGAAGATTACTCATGGGAAAAAAAAGGAAAATAATAATACATTTTTCTGGCCTCCTAAATCTGAAAAACTGTATGATGTCCAAGCACTGCAGAGTTTTTTTGTTGGTATTTTCAGTTTTATCCACTGTAAATGTTTTCCTCCATTTTTCCGTAGAATAATAATTTTCATATCTTGGAGCAGCTTTGAGTTTGTGGGACAAAAAAAATTCTTTTGTGCTTGTAGGTGAAAAAACCCAGAAGGAAAATGTTCTGCTGTTCTTAGTGTGAGACCCCTCATTACAAATGTCTTCAGTCTGGGATAAATATGACTTTCATTTGGGCCTGAACTATATCACAGATTAAAACTGCTTCTGAGTATGTATAATGCACAGATTTGGGTGGTGTTGGTTTAAAATGATGTTGTGTGAGCCACAAACCACAGAGCAGCATCTGTGTCTGTCTGGCTCCCTGTAGGATTCTATTTTTTGGTTGGTTCCACTATTTGGGAATACTGACTTTAATAAAGCCTCACCTGTGCAGACTCCTGATGTACAGGATGATGTTAGTTTAGCATTTACATTAATTCCCCGAAATATCTTTTCACTGGGAGGAGGAAGAGGCTTCAAAGCCAGACCTAGCTCCTAGTACAGTTTATAACCGTGCTGGTTAGCACAGGACTGGGTAATGATGCTGGTTTTTTCTGGATCCTTTGGGAAGTCAGATGTGCCTGGGAAGGATGGTCAGTTTTTTTTATTACTCTTTTCCCCTCTCCTGCCTTTCCTCTTCTCTAATAAATTGGTAGCTAGATTTATTTCCTTTACACTCTGCCTACCCACATAATTGACAGAAAGAAATAAAAGGAGGATAAACCATAAAACTTCCTTGTTAAATGCATGTTATTTCCAAGAAGAAAAAAATTTGTAGCTGATTCATTTTGAAGACTTGAACTGTGACTTACTTTTTTCTTTTTCTCCTTTGTATTGGCAGGATAAAAAACTTTACCATGCCTCGTAGCCCTACATCAAGTGAAGATGAAATGGCACAAAGCTTCTCTGACTATTCTGTTGAGTCTGAATCAGACAGCTCCAAAGAAGAAACTATTTATGACACAATCAGAGCAACTGCAGAAAAGCCAAGCAGCAGAATGGAAGACAGTCAGAGCAACACTTTAGTGATTCGAATTATCATACCTGACCTTCAGCAAACGGTAAGGCAGAGTGCACTGCAATTAAACAAGGTGAAATGAATGATTAGCTTTGCTGGCTTCAATCTGCAGTACATCTGTTCTATTTTCTTACTTTCTTTTTTGACATATTATGGACAAAATTTATGTTTTATTTTAATGTCTATGCTTTGTACCCCAGTGGTTTATCTGACTGGTTGCCTCAACTAAAGGCACCATCCCTTCCAAGAGAGTGGATTTAGTGTTTTAACCTGATGAAAGCCATGTTCATAAAGCAAAATACCTCTCTGATATGCATTCAGAGATTTTGGGTAAAGGAAAGAGACTTAGGAATCCATAACGTCATCAGAAGATGAAGATTGAATTAAAAAATCATGTTAACGCTATGAAAGCCTCATATATATATATACACACACACACATATGTATATATATGCACATATATATACATATATATATGTCTATGACTTTTTTAGTTCCTCTTCTCATGAGATAGTTTGTGATTGACACTAGACCGGGGTCCTGCAAAATGTCATCAAATTCTCTCTCTTTACTACGTTTGTTGTCTTCCTCTGTCACCCTGCCACACACGACACTTTTAGAGAGCCTGTGGCTTTTAGAGTGTAAAGATGAGGAAAGAGAAGCACAAATAAACCTTTCCTTCCTCCTTTGCTGTTGTGCCTTTACTACAGGGTGTTATTTCTGAACATTCCAGCCAGAGAAACTAACACGAGTGCTATGATAGGAATAACAGGGTCGTGCTGGAAAGGGTCTTAGGAGAGACTGATCCCATCTAGAACCACAATTTGTCCAAGTTTGTTATTAATTATCTGAATTTCCTCGAGTCTCCTTGAATGCTGCTCTCAGGATTTTCATTGGTGGCACCAGCCTTTTGAAATTCCCAAGCTGATGATAAAAACACATCCATTTTATGGATGTCAGCTGCATACATCATTCTGTGCTGACATGTAAGAGCTACATCATACCCTGCTGCCATCGAAGATCTATCTCAGATGAAACTCTTTCTTTCTTCTTAATTAAGTTCATTTTTAGAATGATAGAGATGGGCTGGCTGCAGCCTGACAGGGAAGAGCTGTTTTGACAGTGTGCCCTCAGGTGTGGTTCTGCAGCTCTTTTTTTGATGATCTTACCAGCTTGCTCTATCTGTGACCCTGTCAGTGAATAGATCCATGGAAATGGAATGGAAATACCAGCTTTTCTTGCTATATTTACTCTGCTGTTAAAACTACAGGGATAATAGCTCCCTGAAGCCCTCTTATTTAATTACTCTGTTTTTTAGATCAATAATAAGTTATTTATTGACACTACGGAGACAATTTTTAAAATTAATTTTATCATTTGTTCATTTTTATTGCCTTATTTTTGTATTACTTTTTCCTTTTCAATAAAGTCTACATGAAAAGTAACTGAATTATTTTAAGCAGTTCTAAGGCAGCTGATGTATTTCTTATTTTATTTATCAGCCCACAGACTTTTTGTGCAGGAAAGTGAAACCTGGGTTCAGGTTAGCAAACAGGAATAGTGGTGGATTAAATGTAGTGGAGCAAACTGTGGAGAAGATTGGAGTTTGAGCTGTTGTACAGCTACAAGCCAGAGCAAACATAGGTCCCATTTCCTGTGTAATTATAATTAATTTAACATATGAGGTGTTTAAAATTAGTCTATGTAATCAAAGAAGCATGAAATAACATAATTTAGTTTTCTGCTTTTTTTTTTTTGTTTGTTTTTAGGGAGTATGATCAAGACTATATTTATTCTAAGGAAGACAAGTTTAGGGATTTAGATAAAATTCGGCCCACTGGGAAGCTTTAAAGCCTTAGCCAAAGTCCCAAAGAATAAAATTTATTCAATGGAGTGGAGAATATTTAAATGAGCGACTGAAAGATTTCCTGAGCTCAGTAATATTCCTGAGGGAATGGAGAGCATGGAAAGCCCTCCACAGTCACAAAGAGAGTGGATAAAAAAGCTGTATTATCTGGCATATATTATTTGGTCTGAATCCAGGCCCAGTCATCTTGTATCCATTTCCTTTTCCAGCCCATGTAGGAACGAATCCCAAGTGATGCTGCCTATAAGTGAAATCAGTCTGGCTGTTCAGGAGCTGTTGTCAAGAAAATCTCCTTTAGCTTGATGTTCTGCCAGCAATGGTGTTTTGTGCTTAGAATTGCTCTTTGCCACAGACACTGAGAACAGTTCTGTCAGCCACTTGTTTCAAGGAATGTTTGCATCATTTTATTACCTGCACATGGTGCTCGTTCCACTCTTTTGGTTTACCCTGTACTTATGTGCTCCCTCTGGGTTATGGTTAAAGTCAAAATGCTCAGATCCATACATTTTATTAAGTTCTGAGGCTGAGATTGGTTTGGGTCTGCTGAAGACTTCTCTGAGACTCTTTCTGCCCGTCTGTTTCGCTGCTCCACTGCAATAGTGAGCATCTACGGATTCCTCCCTCCCCTGGTTTTTGGAGTTTTTTGAATTATATTGGACTTTCCATGCAAGATGTTGTTTGGTAAGTGGCAGTTTGGTATAGCAACAGCTTAAGTAGGAGCTACTTTTTGGAGTTCTGTTTCTGCATTGCTTTTTTTACTGTGGTATCCTTTCTTTACTTTTTTCATTATTTGTTGGTTTTTAGAATTAAGAATCTTTTCCTTTAGTGCTTTTGCTTCTCATATAAAGCACTTTGTTTACTTTGTGCAATTTTTACCTTAAAAAAGTAGGAACCCTGTTGTGACAACTGCAGCTTGGGTCCCATTTTCCCTTGGGATGCCTTCATTCTCACTTGTTTCCAATCTGTGCTGCCTCATAGATACTCCAGGTTTTCTTTTGCAACTTTTCCCAAGTATTCTTCTGTATCCCACTTGGTGCCTGATTTTTCTTTTCTGCTTTCTGTTTGCTCTTCCTTGTTTTATCTTCAGTTTGATAAGAGAAGTATTGTGCTACTTGTATCTGTTCACATGCCCTTGATCTGGGCAGGTGATCTGCTGGCAGCCTGGCCAGACTGGTTTTTCTGACCTGTCCCCTCATGAATTCCGTGTTTGTGAGTGCAGTCTGATGTAGGAGAGCAGTGTTTCAGCAGGGAATCAAGCTGTGCACAGCACAAACCAAAATGAGGGACTTGCTCCCTTTTCTTTCCATGATGCCAAGCTCTCATTTGTGTTTCCCACTTTTTGGCTGTCACATCTTTAATATCAACATTGAAAGGAATAACTCATATTTTGATATCCTGGCAATCTCATTTTTGGAGGCAGCTCTACAGACCATTTTGTTGTGTCCCTCAGTCATAGCACAGAGTGGTTGACAGCTGAGCAGAAAGAAGTGTTTGCTGATTGATTTTAAGCAGATAAATATTATTCCTTAGACATGCTGTATCATGAGCATTATTCCTACTGAATTAATATCTTTTCTTCAGCTGGGGGGATTCCTATTTTCCCTGGCTTCTCATCCTGCCTTCACTCAGTGGCTTGCTCTCACCAGCGTGCAAGAATGCAAGATTATAATTGACCATGTCTCCCGTGATCCAAGGAGCTTTCACATCCCAAGCACAGGCTTTGCATCTCAGCAGCCAGTGCTGACATGCTGTCTTGCTGTTACACTTGCATTTTGAGGGGCCTGGTGTGGTTTTGACAGTGGCTTTGAGCCACTGAGGGTGTTGGTTTTTTTTTTTTTTCTGTTCTTTGTGGTTTTTTTACAGTAAATGTATCTGTCAGTGCAAAACATCTTTGTTTCATGTGTTTCTATAGTTCCTTGTCACTAAACTATCCCTATTCTTTAATTTTTTTCTTCTCATTGAAGATTAGAAAAGGTTGTCAATTTTTTTGACTCTGCTGCTGCCTCCTTTCGTTGTGGTCAGCATGCCATGAGTGCCTAAGGAATCGTTCCTGATTTCATAACTGGAGCAGCCTGTGTGCAGGTCCTGCTGTGATTCAGCTGCTGCCCCTCAGGGTACAGAGTGTGGCAGTAAGTAATGACTTGTCTGCAGGACAGAGGGGGTGCTCCCTGCCTGGAGGGCTGCCAGGAGGACTCAGAAGCAGCACAGTGGAGTTGTTCCAGGGACAGGCTGATGGAAAATGCACCTTATGCAGCATCTGAGTGCTTCTTTTTATCCTCTTGGTCAGCACCTGCCTCTGAGAGAGTGGTAACAGCTCCACTTCTATCCTGCCTGGCTTCATGGAAAGCATAAATAATCACTTTTCTCACTAGTTTCACTTTTCTCAGTCTGAAATATTTTGGTAGCAAAGATTCCTTCAGTTATTGATTTACTCTTCACATAAGTTATCTTATTTCCTTCTAAATTGCTAATGGGATCAGCTTTTTTTACAATAAACCCACCTTTTTCTCTTATGAATCAGTAGAAGAGCTGGGGCTATCACTGAATTAGTTTGTGAAATATTTGCCTGCCATCAAGAACACAAGAAGAGACTGAACAAAATTGAACATGTTGGATTAAAAACCAGCAGACTTATACTGTGATCAGAAGTAACTGCTTTGTATTTTTTAAATCAAAACAGTGTCATACAAGTCCAAAATTAGTTTGCTTCTTGTAAGAAAGATATTCCTGGGAGAAAAAAAATACAATTATCTTCCCATTTGAATAACACTCATTGTAATCATTCAGGATGTGTCTATAATGTTAGAAGTTAAACTCATTGCACACCTTGTAACTGACAGGTTGGCTGAAAAGTGCTAATGTTTGAGTCTGAATCTTGTATTAAAATTTGAATCCATGTAGGAGTCATGGGGCAAGTGAGGTTCAGAAGGAACACAGGGGTTTCAAACAGATTTGCCTTGCTGCTAAGTCAGTACTGTAACTGCTGCGGTGTTTGGGAAGGAGAACACTTGTTACCATCTACTTTGTGTCCCTCTCTTCTTCCCTTCAACATATAAACCCCCCCAAACTTTTCACAAAACATCTTGAAATATAAAATAAGGGAAATGAAAGCTGCTTCCCTAGCCATCCTTACTTGTGACAAAGTCTAACATCTCATTTTATATTGAAGACTGTAAAGGATTAAAGCAGAAACAGCATCGTGTGTTCAGGATGCACATCAGAGGCTCCAAATTGCTTTCTAGGCATTGCCATCTGCTGGTACCTTGGAATCAGTGACTGCAGTGTGGGCAAAATCCCTAAATTCCTCAAGTCCCTGAATTCCAGCTTGGTAAGAAGCAGAGAACTGGAAAAATTTTGTCAAGGTTTCCAAGTCTTTAGCTTCACGTATCATTCCTCCCATAAACTTACCTTTGGATAAGCGTAGCTAAAAGGGAAGTAGAATTCTTGCCTGAATACCATTTTTTGGTGAAATCCTTGTGGATCTAACAGATATTAGGACAGCCAAGGATCAAGTGGCTAGCTAAACACCTTATCACATCCCTTTTGAACAGGTTTTCCATGAAGGTGCTCTCTCTCAGAGGAAGAATGTGTATGTTCCCTGACGTTAGTGGAAGGACTTGAAACGTCCTGTGTTTTCCCAGTACTTGTGCATTAGGTATTATCAATGCACATCTCCAATAGAATTCTTGTTGAGCAATGTTTTGTCAAGGAATTTGTATATTTATTGTCTATATTCCTAATTATTCCTGACATTTGTAAATTTTAGGATGTAAGATGCTGTTTAAATGTTTTTTTCACTAATCAGGTTCCTTAAAATTTCTCTTTGCAGAAGTGCATTAGATTTAACCCAGAAGCTTCAGTGTGGGTTGCCAAGCAGCGGATTTTGTGCACTTTGAACCAGAGTTTGAAAGATGTCCTGAATTATGGACTGTTCCAGCCTGCAAGCAATGGGAGAGATGGGAAGTTTTTGGATGAGGAGCGACTTCTGAGGGAATACCCACAGCCAGTCAATAAAGGGGTTCCTTCACTCGAGGTATTTTTAGATCTTACATCTGAAGCATTTCTATTCTGATACGAACTGTGCAGAAAGCTGTGTTGGAGCTGTGTGCATGCATCTGAGCTGCATCTGGGAAATGCTTATCAGCAAGTCTGAGCTTGAACCCTTGCTCACAGAAATGCTGGCAATCCCTGCTCATGGAGCTGATCCATTCCCAAAAAGCTGCTGAGTCAGGCCTTTTGGGGGCAGCAGATTTGGAGTTTTCCTTTGCTGAGGATACAGGACGTGTATCTTGGTCAGTGATTTAATAAAGAAATATAAGGTTCTAGGTGAAGCTGTTGGATCTGTGATTAGGTTTGCAATAGCAGTGTAGCAGTTGCTGGATAAGCAGCCTTTGCTTTCTCCTAGAGAGGACTTTCAGTCTCAGTGAAGCCTTTTTGAACCCATGTGCCATCCTTCAGAGTGCACAGGTTGCCTCTGTCTATCTCCTGGGAAAGCAGTAAGGGAAGAGATGGTGTGTACTGGGATTTCCCCCTCTCTGTTGCTCCCACAGAGGCTCTGCAGTTGAGGATAAGCTGGGCAGAACTTTTATGGCACTGGACAAACTTGGAGCTGAGCCAGATCACACAGTATAGCAGCAAACTGGGGCATGAAACTGGCATTTAATTACTTTTGGTATTGCCTGTATGGTGGGAGATCAACCATTAATAATGTGCAGTTAATAGACTTACTCCACTATAACACAAATCCAAGAGAAAAGAGCCAGGGTCTCTGAGAAGGCTTCAGTTCTTCCCTTTTCTAGGAGTTTATTTCAGAGTTTCAGTCACTAATAACCACATTGCAGCTGTAAGCTGATTTTGTTTCTGTCATTTTTCATGTGCGTTGACTGCACCAGTTGAGGTGTTAAAAGTGATCTTGTGGAGAGCTGGTGTTAAAGGCTCATTCAGTGCAGTCCCTTGTCCAACAGACAGGCTGCATTCCTGGAATTCTGCATTGGACAATGAGAGAATGGTAAATTATAGTTATGGGAACCCCCATGACTTTTGCTACAGATCTTGCTACTGTACCCAAGCTGCTCAGGATAAAATATGACTGAGTTTCAGCCAAAAAGAGAGGCAATCCTCAGAACCTCATTCACAAAACCAGTCCTGTTCAACATCAGAACTGTTCCCATGTGCAAGTTCCTCTTACTTTGACTAAGGGATTTTCAGGTATCCTTTTTTTTTTTTGTTGTTTTCATATTTCAGAAATGCTAAGCTGCAATGTTGAAATCAATATTTTTTTTTATTTAACATGCCTTCCCAGCTCTTTCTGCCTGAGACTGTAAATGAAAGGGCACAGAAATCCTTGGGGAAAAGCTCTTTTCAGTGTAATTCTTTCTTATTTCTGTGGATTCTAGAGCCTGATCTCATTTCCCACACACCTCCACTGTTCTCAGTGTATTTGTACAAGACATGAATTTCACCTAAACAATGTAAAACTGTATGAAATACTGAGCCTATTTCTAAAATTTTGCCTAAATCTACAATCACCATGGATGATACTTCCTGGTAAGGTCAGAAAATATTATGAGTTTTAAGTTTTTAAGTTTTAAAATTTCTTCTTTTCCTCCCTTAGTTTCGATACAAGAAAAGAGTGTACAGACAATTCAACCTCGATGAAAAGCAGCTGGCCAAGCTTCACACCAAGGTATCCCAATTTCCTGCAGGAGTTAGCAATTATCTACAGTGGGTGTTGACATCAGTCAACACAATGCTTCATGTTTAGACAAAGTTTTAGTTTTGAGATCAGAGGATGATTCATTTTTCACTCTTTGTTTCAGGCCAATTTGAAAAAATTTATGGATCATGTCCACCATCTCTCTGTGGAAAAAATGACCAAGATGTTGGACCGAGGACTGGACCCAAACTATCATGACTTAGAAAGTGGAGGTGAGAACAACAAAACTAAGCAGCATAAAGGAGTACCTTGAGTTAGTTAAATTGATTAATAGGGTGAATCTTACACATTCCTTCACAACTCTGAGCCAGTGGAACCTGTAGGGCTTTGCTGTCCAAAGGAAGACATTGATAATTTTATGCTTTTCTTTGAACAGTACTTTTAACATTATTGTATAAAGTAACTTTATTTTATAATTTTGCTCACCTTTTTCCAAGTACATCCTGTTCTCTTCCTTAGAAACACCCCTAACTTTGGCAGCTCAGCTTGACAATACAGTAGAAGTGATAAAAGCCCTGAAAAATGGAGGAGCACATTTAGACTTCAGAGCCAAAGATGGACTGACAGCTCTGCACAAAGCAGCTAGAGCCAAGAACCAAGTAGCCCTCAAGGTAAACACTTTCAGGAGCAAATTATGTGTTATCTTATTTAAAAAAAAATGCATAAAGGAGACTGTTTTCAGTTAATTACTGTATTGTCCTCCATAGATCTTTAAGATGTGGTTGTTCTAGTGCTTTCTTGTGATTTTCAAATCTTAGCATTTGCTTTCAATAAAGAGCCCTTTAATTTCTGATTTATCTTTTCCTGGTAGGAAGAAAGGTGGTGAAATTTAAGCTTATTCATTGATACACTGAGATCTCTCTGAGGAAATAGGAATTATTGTCACTTACCTCTTTGAAAGCAGCTTCCAGTGGCATGGATTACACATTATGGCTTAACACAGTGTCTTCTGTTTTCTTTTGTATTTTAACAGGTATTCTCAAATCACACTGATGGTCTAGATTAAGTCTTAGGTTTTTGGCTTTTGCTGATTCCCTTTTGACAGATACTCAAATTGCATGACATTTTTGATAAAGCACCTTGGAACTGAAGAGGTTAATGTGTTGCAAAGGTGATGCAGCGTTTTCAGAGCTGACATTTCTGAAGCTAGTGAGAGGATGGGAACTGGACATTGCCACGCCTTCTTTCTGTGCCATCCCTGTAGATTCCTTTAGATCCTAATTCTTCCAAGGTCATTTCTTGCTTAACTCAGTCTATGCTGTGGCCCACTCTTACCAGCTGATTAATAGGTGAGAAAAAAATATTATGTCAAGTATCAACCTCATACATACCTTTTCAGGCAGTTTTTCAGGTAAAGGCCCTTTCTAGTCCCAAGTCCCCCCCAAATCAATTTTTCACAGTCTGTGATTGCTTTCAGACCCTTTTAGAACTGGGAGCATCTCCCAACTACAAGGACAGCTGTGGCCTGACCCCGCTGTACCACACAGCCGTGGTGGGAGGGGACCCTTTCTGCTGTGAGCTCTTACTCCATGAACATGCTACAGTCAGCTGCAAGGATGAAAATGGATGGCAAGAAATTCATCAGGTAGGAAAGATTTGCTTTTTGTTGGACTTGTATGAGGAAATGTGCCACGGTCGTTCTCAGGCTAAGCACATTCAAGTATGAAATTTCTTCCTTTTTCTATCTGCTTTTTCTAGTTCTTTTTATTTATTCATTCACCTTGCATCCTTGCTGTGGTGACTTAGAAGTAGAAAATTGTTCCAGTGTTGTTCCCTAACTTTGAAATTCTCTGGTTACTGTGGATTTTGCTGCAGAAATTGCACTGGTCATATTTATGTTGTGGACTCTTGGAAGTTTAGATTCCTGTTCATGGCATTTCAGTAGGAAAATGTCGTTCATTCTTTTGATTAGATGCCAGTGTCAGTCAAGTGTCCTTGGTAATGTTCCTTGTGTGTTTGTCAGGTGCTTTCCCTTAGTCTCTGCTGAACTTTACAGGAAGATTTGGTTTCAGGATCCTGCTGCTGGGATCCATCAGCCTCTCACTGTCCTCTCCAGAAGCGCCTGAATGTTATCCAGCAGTTGTGTAAAAATGCTTTATTGATTTCCCTTTGCATAGTGATAAATTCAATAATATATGAAGTTTAAAGATTCTAACAGTCCCAATGTCATTGCAGCTACTTCGTCATTTCCCTGTATGGACGAGTTTGGATAATTACAAAAATTGGAACTGCTGTAGTATGAGATAAATAAAGATGCAAGTAATCAACCTTACTGGTCTGCCCTGGGTCATCTTGACTCACCTTATTTTCTGTGCACTAAATTCTTTAGTACACAGATTTTTTCTTCTTTTCTTGGAAAGAAATGGGAGGAACATTTGGCACCCACATTTGGGCAGGAATCTTTTTCGCTAAGTGGGTCCAGGTCAAGGTTGTTTGGATCCATCTCTAGAGTAGGGGAAGAGAAAGGAATCATTTTATTACCCTATTTTCTGAGGATGTGGAGGAAATGGATTTTCTAGATCAAAGTATTACCTCATCTGGACTCCCTGAAAATACAGAGAAAATGTCCCTCTTTTTAAACCCCAGCCTCATACATAAGGTTATTATTTCTCATGCTGTAAAAGAGCTTTCCAAACTCCCCGTGTTGGTTGTAATCCTAAATAAATCAATGTTTACACATGGGTTAGGAACAATCTGTTTTTGGCTAATCAATAATTCAAGCATTCCTTGATGAATTAAGAAGGATGGGGATTTAATTTGTGCACTGAGCAGTCCACTTAACTTTTCTCTTCCAAATTGTAGATCCAAGCCAAATGTCAGTCTGTACCTCCCACTGAATTCAGGAGTGGTGAGGTATCTCAGAAAGGCTGGATGGATTTCTATATCTGTACCTCTTACCTTAAATTCTGATTTATGTAGGAATGATGCTGATCTGAGATACCACAAAGTTGAAAACATTAGAAATTGGGAAGTGCTTGGTCAGTGGGCCATAGAGGAGAAGGAAGTCAAGTAAAAAAGGCTGAGGGACTAGAATTACTGTGATTTTTCTAAATCTTATTTGCTAATCAGGAAAGTTTCTAATTCCTATGAATTTTCTTCATAGAGGCTTATTTCCAAAAATCCAGGGTCTAACCTTTTATTTGTGCGACAGATGAGGTAACTCTTGAAGATTTCTGCCTGTTTTTGGAGCAGTGCCCTGTGTATGCTGTGTGTCTGCTTGACATCACATAACCAAGAAGATTTACTTGGATTTTGGCCAAATTTTCCTTCTAAGGAGTGTAAGCAGTTTGGGAAAAAGCTCTGGCAGTCTGACCATCTTCAGTGCCATCTGGTGGCAGTGTTCTGGAGTGTAGCAGGACAAAAAACTTGTCACATCTGAGTCATGAACATTAGCGGATAAAAAGTTCCAAAGGCAGTATTTTGTTGATTCCTTAGGCTGCCATTCCCAAAATAATCAGATGGTTAAACTCAAGCACAGGATTGCTGTACCTGAAGTACCCACATTGGAGCTGGTGCAGGAATGCACATCTGGGTGTCTGTGCTCCCATGTAGTTCTAGAAATACGACCCTCAGTAAAAACAGCACCTTCTCTGCTGAAAATCTTTGCCTGGAACTCTTGCCTAGGCTGTGTAATAACCAAAATATCGATGCATCCCTGCCCAGGCTTGCAGGTACGGACACGTCCAACACCTGGAGCACCTGCTGTTCTACGGAGCCGACATGTGTGCGCAGAACGCCTCGGGGAACACGGCCCTGCACATCTGTGCCCTCTACAACCAGGTGAGAGCCCCTGCCCTGTCACTCGGCCCTGCAATTAACAATTAAATTGTTAATTTACCATCTTGATCTATTCTATTGTCCTGCAGGGACAGGAATGTTCAGCAGGAGCTGGGAGCTCACACAATCATGGTGTGGGTTGGCTTAGAAGGAAACTTGAAGATCAAATTGTCCAGTGCAAATCCCCTTCCACTACACCTCATTGCTCCAATCCCTGGCCAACCTAGCCTTGAACATTCCAGGGGTGTGCCATCCACAACTTTCCCAGGGCCTCACCTCTCTCTCAGGGAAGAATTCTTTCCCAATATCTGATCTAAACCTGCTCTCTTTCGATATGAAGCCTTGCCCCTTCATCCTATCACTACAGAATTTTATATGCAATGAAGTGCTTCAAGTTTTAAAATGTGGTCTTAGAAACTGGAAAGAACATAATTAAAATTATTTTATTGGTGTTCCATTCATTGATTACAAATAAGGCCTCTCATTGTAGGTAGCAAGAGTATGGATATGAGAGAATAAAACATTATGCTTTACCAGCTTTTTTGGGTTTGATTCATATCTAAATATGTTTTCTATGTAGAATTCATCACTGTTATTCTGTAATTTAATTTAGAATTAAATAAGAAAGAGTTGTAAAATACTGTGGAAATGTCTCTATACAGAAGATACTGGAATGCTGTTTGCCACCTGCATAGTCATTTACAAGTAGTAGAACCTTTTGATTTGATAGCATTTTGTACTCTCTTTGCAGGGATGGGATGGGAGGGGGTGAATTTTACAACTGTTATAATTCAGCACATAAAATATTACATTGAATTTGGAAAGCATGAGATGTCACTGTAAGCAGTGAAACATCTGTTAAAGCATCTGCTTCTTAATTAATTACCACCTTAGGTTTTTTTCCTAAAGTCTTGTCAAGACAGATTCCTCAATTAGGTCTAAAATATTCTCAGCTTTAAAAAAAAAAAAAAATTTGGGGGATAATCGGACATTTTTCAAGACCATACACTTTTAACAAAGGCTATGAAAGATTTTGAGGTGGGAATTAGAATGATCCTGCAGAATGACAGTGTTTTTCATGCAGAGATGCGTTTTCCTGACCTCTGTAGAAGAAGTTATTCTGCAGGAGACTTAGAGACTCTGATTGAAACTGAATCTGCAAATTTTCAAATATTTACACAGTCACTAAGCTTGGCTTAGTGGAACTTTAACATCTTCTGCCTGCACTGTCGTCCTTCTGTTTTCCTTCATCCAGTGTATGTGGAAATTCAGAGTTTCCCTCAGGATGCTGTGAACCTTAACCCGTGCTGATTTTGCCAGTGCTGATTTTTTTTTAACGGAAAGTTGTAATTGGTTCGTGTGGAAGGAACGGTGCTGCCTTTTCCAGCTGAAGAGGATGGGAAGGACAGCAGTGTCCTTGTTACCTCCAGATTCCTGTAGATGGAGTCGTTCCCCGTTTGATCTTCCCTTCCAGTCTTCCCCGGGGAATTTTCTTGGGTTACTATCTGAAGATGGTAACTTTGTTTTCCTGGATGTCAGTGAAGTCCTGATCTGAGTACACTCTTGGTTTTGAAAGTTATTCCATGGCCATGCAGTAAGTCTGTTTTTTGCTGGGATGAAATGTGCCCTCTTTCACTGGGAGGATTGGATCTGAGATGAAAGCTTTTGTAGTATTAAAATTGAATATAATATGACAGATGGGGAGGAAACAAAAAGGTCAAACATGAAGTTAAGAATGCTTCTGTTTGTTTCAAAAAACTAAAAATAAATAAATAAACAAATGCAATACTTGACCCAAATAAATTTTTTTTTTTTTTTTTTTTTTTTTTTTTTTTTAACGGAAAGTTGTAATTGGTTCGTGTGGAAGGAACGGTGCTGCCCTTTCCAGCTGAAGAGGATGGGAAGGACAGCAGTGTCCTTGTTACCTCCAGATTCCTGTAGATGGAGTCGTTCCCCGT
>VZUI01040789.1:0-115899 GCA_013401135.1 Cettia cetti
AAGGAAGGAAGGAAGGAAGGAAGGAAGGAAGGAAGGAAGGAAGGAAGGAAGGAAGGAAGGAAGGAAGGAAGGAAGGAGAACAGAAGAATGAGCAGAGGAGTTATATGTATCCTAAAGGATAAAGACATCAACTTTAACTGAAAAAAAAAGAAAATTACTAATATATCCTTTAAAACATCAAAAAGGGTAGCCCAATTTGGCTCTCACCATGGAATCAAGGAGTGTAGTTAACTCCTTGTATAATCTGCAAGTATCTACAATGGTTTTGTCCACATCTCAGCTCCTCACTCTTGTTTTTTAATCACAGGAGAGAAATGGAAACATTTTGAATACATTCACCTTCTAAAATATGCCTATAAAGCAGATAAGAAAAGCCCTATACTGAAAGCACCAATTTCTTTTTGTTAAGTGTAGAAAGTAGGCCACAGTGTGCAGGTCATCTGTAGAATTTGCCTTCTAGATGTTTAAAATCGCAGGAAATTAATCCTGCCTGAAAGGCACTAAATCAGTTAATGACTAATTGTGAAGAATGGACTCTCTATGTCATTTAACTTGCCATAATTTTCTCCCACTCATGTTTATCAGGTTTATTTTTCTCAAAGGCCTTAGAAGCAGAGACTCTATTACTTTCTCAGTATCTTACAGTGCAGTATCTATTCCTACTCCCAGTTGCTGTGCTGGGGGTCATGACCACACTCCTGAGAAGCAGTGACCTGTCTGTGTGGGTACTGGAATTGTGTGTATCATATATTGTTATACACAATGAAGGTGTGCAGATTGTTCTTGACTTTATACCATTCTCAGGAAGCTTATCCATAAACACACAGTTCTAGATACAGGAACTAAGTAAAGGAAATGGAAAGACTTGACACATTTCCTATAGAGTCTTTGATTACATTTTTTGCTCATTCTTCTACCTTAACAATGTTTGACTCATTAACATTTCTTCCATCCTTTTCAGTTTGTTCATGTCAGTAGAAGCACTGGTTTACCCTCCGCCTGACTCTTTACGCCTGCTTTTATGAAATTATCTCAGTTGCTGGGTGTAAGTCTGTCTTCAGTGAGGCAAACCAGCCAAACAGTAAGCCAGCAGAACCTGTGGTTACTAAGCCACATCAATTCCCTGGTGCTATTCCCTTGACAGAGAAAACTGCTGGGGATTATTGGAATGACAATAACCCTTAGCCTGTAGGAAAACCCAAAAAGCTCACTATGTCATAATGAACTGCAATACCTCCTAGTTGTAACCACAGTGAGCTCTGCAAGTACAGCTTCTGAAATGACTTTCCAATTTCTTGGGGTCACACAGTTTTCACTGGCACAATTCTTGTGAAAGGCTTGTCAACCTCTTCCAAATATATCTATATCAAACTGATGTGCTTTACATATAGGAACTTTTCCTTTTCACACATTCCCATATTCCCACCACCAGATTTTTTATTTACCTTTAACTTTCTAACTCATGGCAATTCATTGATTTTACAGTGACTTCAGAGATGCTTTGGATGAAAGTTATTCTTACTGAATTAATTTCTTTTCTCTATAGTATTTAGCTGTAGTCAAATTATCCACTGTATGAAATGCATTTGTTTACATGCCCTCTGTTACTAGAAGAGTAATCTTTAATTTGCCTCAACTAATAAACCCATTGTGCTTCTGCTTGAGTAGTTGTATATACATTCCTTGGGAAATTAATCTTCATATGTTTCCAATTTCTTCATTATTCTGATGGGTTTGCTGTAACAGGACAGAGTCACTTAATTATTGCAAATGATGCCTTCTGCAAATATCATGCTCTAGAAAGTTAAGGTTTGTTACAAGAAGCCATAAAATTTAGTAGGCCAAATCTGATGCAGTCAGACAAAACTGCATAAAAATTCTCAGGCATATAAACTCTCCTTTACATCTGAGATGCAAGCAGCCTACTTCAAGTGAAGTACAGAAATCAGTCCTAGTTCTGTTTTATTACTATTATTCACCATAACTGTCTGAGAGAGAAAGTTAACATCTATGAAGCTGAGAGAGCTGTCAGTAGGGCAGAGGTGATAAGGTCAGTAGCCTCTACTGAGGAGAGAGGGAGGGACAGATTATTATCCCCTGTGGAATCACAGGGGTTAGGAAAAGAGATACAGAAAAAAAAAAACATGTAATGTGAGATAAACTAACTTTCTCACTGGTTCCTTGAATGTATGATTTTTACTATAGAGCAAAATAATAAACTTTGTGTTCAGACTGACCTTCTGAAAATACCACAAATGGCCACAACTGTTTTGAAATGCCAGTCCTGAGCTCTAGTGTCTATTAATGACTTCTTCTGTAAAAGCATACTCATGTGCACGTTACATTTGCCATAAAGACCCCTATTTTCAGATTCATATCTCAAAAGAAGATAACAGAAGTCACTCAAAACTGAAATTAGGGCACAGAAAAAACAGCCTGCAGAAGGAGTTTTTGCAGAATTCTGTAGTGTTTGCAGAATCTGGGTAATGACAGTACCTTCACATTCGTGGCCATGAAGATATACCAGGAATACCAAGTCTGGAAATTCAAGATGCCTTTCAAAACTTTACTTATCCAGAATGATTGCTGAGAATCTCTGCCTGTCAAATACATAATTTCCACAGAGACCTAGAGCTTAAGGATATTACAATGGCAAGGTTTACTTGAATTTCACATGAGAATTAATGTGCAGATGCTGCTGAAACTCTAAAAAAATATTTCATATGCAGAGTTTTTATGAAAGTTAAAATATTAGCAGGTCAACTGTCTGTACAGAAAAACTGTCTGTATCCCATTACAATGTGAATTTCCTTTTTGTGCTATTATTGCAGGTGACTATGTAGTCATGACTATATACTTCGACTTAAGTAGAAGAATGGGATACTTTACTATACAAACATACATTCCCTGTATATTAACAGTTGTTCTTTCTTGGGTATCCTTTTGGATCAAAAAAGATGCCACACCAGCAAGAACAGCATTGGGTAAGTTGTTAATTCCCTTTTCTTATGCTCCTACACTACTATTTGAAAATGTCAGATTCCTTTCAAAGAGACCACTAGGTATACACTTTGGATTATTACTACTACATCTTGCAAAACCAGATCTACTTATTACTGTGACTGCTGTGGTTTTTTTCCTGTAACAGAGTAATTAAAAGTACACTAATCTGACCCATTGGATGACACTGCCACCTATTTTGCATAAAACTCTTGAATTAATGTCTGTCTCCTTGTTCTCACCATGATATTTTAGTGACATTTTTGAAGAATTAATTAATTGCACTGCTGACTTCCTTTCCTTCTGTACCTCTCCCCCACTGGGCATTATGTCTTATATATACAGAAAACTGTGGGATATAATAGTATTAACTCATGCAAAGTGTTTTAGCTTGCATGCTTGAAGTTAAGCTTCACACTAGGTGTATTGATATTTTCCATAGATTGTGGAGATTTGTGCTGGTTTAGGTTTTCCAGAAACTCATTTGTGTCAGGACCAGCATGTGCATTTTGGCAATGTGCTTTAGTATACATTTAGAAATGTTGACTTATAATTTTTTTCTAATATTTATAGGAAAACCTGCAGATTTTGACAGCATCAGGGGTATAGGGGGATGTAACAGCCAATTATACGTAAACATCAGAAGCAAAGGAAAAACAAGTTCAGATTGTGGTTGCCAGGTCTGCCAATATGAACTAATTCAGAAACCTACCAGTCTAGGAAAAAAGAGAAGCCTATGTCAAAGTCTGCATGTCTGTTTTCAACCATTCCCAGCTATTCATTTTATCCTCCTGCTGGAGTTTGTTACTATGTAGGTCCATTTTTTTGAGGTTATTTTACAGGAATGGACTATTCCTGTAAAATAGTCCTCATTCCCTCCATGTGAGTTCCAAAGGGCCAGTACACCACAGCTCCAGCAACAGGATGGACACAAAGGCTCACAATTATTCTGTTACCCAGTAACACCTCCAGGACAGTAAAAACACCATACACAGGTGAGGACAGAGCAGCTTTCAACTGCTTGTTCCTGGCTGTGTAGACTTGCCTCTGACAGCCAGAAAATTGAGCAATAGGTCTTAAGTATACTTCTCCGCTGAACTCTTAAATTGAACTCTTTTCTTCTTAAATTGGGTGACTCAGAGGAGATAAGACTGACTGTTCTCCATCTTTTTTAAAAAGGGAGTCTGAAGCCTCATGCATGGGGAGAGTCACATAGCATCCAGTTGGGTTATCCTTCTTAATGCAGAAGAAAAAAGAGAAAAAAAAAGACATATAACACTTTGCATTATTGATTTGCCATAAGCATTTTTCATATATTTTTTCATATTCTGTACCTAAGGGTGGTTCCCCACACTACACAGCTCATTTTTCCAAATAATTCAACACAGAAGTATGTTAGATCACTAATCACTAACATGTGACTCTCCACCTCACCCCTAAGCCAGAGGGAAGTTCAGAGAAAAAGTGCATTCAGATACTGAAGTCATGAATTTGGAGTAAGAACATAAAAATGAGTTGTTCAAAGGCTCTACTCTATGGATGACATGACTCACTCCTAAAACTCTGACTGAGAATTTAATTTCATAGGCTGAAATACAACTTTTCTTAAAGTAAATTCAAGTATGTATGGGTCACTTTTTCTGTGCACAGAATCCTGTTGCTCCCAAATAGGCAAGGCCTGATAACTCTTGGGATGCAGTAAGCAGATGCTCCTATTTTGCTGTAGAGGTGGGTGTATAATGAAACTTATAAATCTGTCTGAGCAACAGCACACATCCATATCTAGGTAGCAGCACATGGTAAAATTGTGAGTAATGCAGCCAAAGGCAAACTGCTGAAATTGTCCTACTAATTAGTTGAAATTATTTGTAGAGACCCTGTGCAACAAGCCTTCTCCAAGTATAGCTGCATTAATGTAAAGGACTAGCACCAGAGAAATATTTCACTCTCGGAAATAACTGAATAATTTCCAAAGTCATCGGAACTACTCACAGTTACATGAAGGACATTTATTTCTTTCTGAATAATGTTAACTAATATATTTCCATGCTGGGAAAAAAAAAAAATGGTTTGGGACCATAAGTATTCTTTCAGCAGTAATGTCCAGAGACATTCAGAGACATTCTTTAAATCCTGTTATTGTAGTCCCCCTTTTACATGCATTTTGGGGTAGTGAACCCCAGACTGGCAATAAGACTAACTCCAGGCCACCTGAAGAGTCAGTGGGAAAATGGAACTAAAATTTGAGTGCTGGATGAGAACTGTATTTTTTATCCTGAGTTATTCTGCTCTTCATTCAAAGAGAAATAAAATCTCTCTGCAGTTTCTGCTTGTCTCTAGTAATCAATATTATCTCAAAATGTTTTAAGCGAAGAGGCAGCTTTTCCCTGAAGAAAACTTATGAACTGGAAAAGAATAGGTTATTTTCCTTGAAGATGAAGGGAATTAAGTTAAACTGAAGTTTTCATCCAGTTTCCCTGTACTTTTTCAAAAGGGGTATAATTTGTAATAGGACCAGGCAGTTACTGCACAGCAAGATCAAAATGCAGTTCAAAAAGATACAGTGGTATCAAGGGCAGCAAGGTGTTGGTGTAAAAAAAGATACAGATGATATTTAATAAATAATGAAGATTGCTTTCCTTGCCATTTCATCTTTACCTGATTCATTAGAAAACCAAGAAAGTACTCAAAACAGGGGCCAGACCAGAAAGATGAAGAATTAACTTTATGAACAAGTGATAGCATGCATGAAAGCAGCAAACATTTCCTTTAGTGTCCCACCAACATAACCTCAAGAAAAAATTAACCTTGGTGACCAACGAGTTTCTAACAATGAAACTCCTGCCACCTCACTTTGCTTGTCCAGTAAGCAGATTTCAAGCAGTAATAATTTTAAATAACTGTTTAGACCAATGATATAAAAGTTAGAGTGTTTTCTTGCATTATGTATATCTGCATAATTTGATCTTCCAGTCCTTTCTTTTTTGTTATGTCAAATAGCATGTTTGGTATGGGATTTACTGAGAGAATATAACATCCCAAAATGGTATTTACACAGAGACTTGTAAGCTTACACTTACAATTTCTACCTGAAAATTCTGAAGTCAGGTTACCTCAGAGCTGTCCTTAGGTGATACTAAAATTCTGTTGAAGAAGTTCATGAGCACTGTGAATTTCAATAACAGATGCAAAGCGCACTTTGCCATACGGACTCCACAAAGTGAGAGACTTCACAATTTCATCTGGCAAGACATATGCATTTGGAACCATTCAACAAACTGAATTTCCTTAGCATGAGAGATAAAATGAACTAAGGGCATGGAAACTAGATATATTTGGAAATAATGGTGCTGCATTTTATTCATTTACGTATACATTCTCATTTACAAATGAGAATGTATACGTATATACATTCTCATTTGTAAATGTACAGAAATACAAAACTATCATCTGGTGCACCTCCTTTCTCTTTCCTATCTGTATGTATCCCCATAAATTAATTTTAACATTTTAAAATTTGTGCCTGTGTTCTAGATATAAAATTGATACACTAGATAGAATTTTCCTCATTTCAAAAACTCAGTGCTTGTTTATGGTGGGAGTGGGAATCCAGTTGCAAGCATGATTTGAGCTGGTGTTTCACATTCAGGCTTAAGGCATGGGTGTAGGATATAAGCTGAGTTGACGACTTATATACTTAAACTAATTATTTCTTTATAGCCTTTTAATAAAAAAACTGTCCTATCACTGGATGAATGGGAAATAAAAACTTAGATTTGAGTTCTAAGTTAAACAGGACACTCTATATTATACTGGAAGAACTCTATAGGTTTTGAAGAGTTTTTAAAGATAGTAAAATGCCTGAAAGCATGTACATGTGGCTCTGAAAAGGACACTTTTGCATCAGAAATCTAAATGTGGATTAGGAAGTGTTAAAGAACTTTATTTTTTGTTGTGGGGCATGTCATAGTCTGGATGTGGTTCTTTTGAAATTAGTGACTCCCAAGGCCTGGGTAATGATTGATCTGTAGTCAGTAAGGGTCAAATCAAAGCCAGTGAGTTCACACCTTTTGCAGTTGGGCATCTCTGCAGATGGCTACTGTGATGAATGGCTAAACAGAGTCTTTGCAGCTTTTTTACAGCATCAGCTGGGTACAGAACTGATGTTGAGGGGCCTGGAGAGGTTGCTGGATCATGCCAACCCAACTGCTTATACTGGGAGGTGGCATAGAATTGAGGAAATAGAAGTATTTTCCCAGTAGCTTTTAGATGTCCAAGGCACATACAAAGTCCACACTTTCCACTTCTTATCAGCATTGCTTTCATCTTGGTTATTGAATTGTGATTATTTTCAGAAACTTTTGTTTATTTGTTTCTGGGTAATAGATATATATAAGGAATTCAATTAATCATTATTACTCAAGGTTGAGACACAGGCAATAATTTGCCTTCTGGATTTTCCAGGGACTTTCTTTTAGCTGGAGAAGGTTGTTCACTGTAGCTTCTATCAAATTTTACAGATCAGAGATGGGCAATTCTTCATAAAGAGGAAGTAGTCAGAAATAATCCACAGATACTTCTTTCTCTGTAGAGTGCTTTTAGTGAGAAGTTATTTAACTAAGAGGCAAAATTTCAGTCATTTCTTGCTATTTCAAACACTGTGAACCATTGTGAAACATCATTTTAACTATAAAAAATAAAGATTACCTTATGGCTATGTTGTTTGTTGAGAAGGTTCTCTCTTGAGTCTTACTTGTGGGAAAGCTTTATTTCTTTTCCCAAGCCAATAAGAAACTGTTTTGTTTTCTTTCTGTGACATGACATAGATTTCATTCTAGCACTGGTTTTATTATTTCGGATATTTCATACTAATCCCATTATATTCACTATTACTAAATCAATCTCAGAAGTGATGCTTTGTATGAATTAAAAAGGCTATTTCTGTTAATGTTACATCTGAAGTGTGTATGAGAGTCTTACTCTGACTGGGCAGGTAACACTGACTTCCCTTACTCAGAAGGAAAATGGCACTGGAGGGCTCCCAAGGAAGCAGTAGTGTGAAGACATACTTTCAGAATTCATGGTCAGATCTTAACAGAATTTTTTTTCCCTCCAGCTCTTTTTATTTTTTGAGCATAGGATTTTTCCTGAGAGCACTACTACTGTGGAATAGAACACTGCTTACTAAGTTTTTTCTGTTTATTTTTCTGGGTTTAGTACCTTTTCTGCTTCATACTTTTCTTCAAAAATTTCTTCACTATCTCCCTCACCCCCATCTTCAACCCAACTGGGACTGAAAAAGGAAGAGATGAAGAAAAGCATATTAAGCGGCTTTTTCAATGTCACTTTTGCAAAGATGGAAATAACAGAGTGAATCTTTGTTTACAAAACAGCTTTGTCCCTACTGATGTTATTTTCTATTATTTCTTAATACTACCAAATGAAATTAATTAATTATTTGGGTACACTCTGTTTTCTATGTTTATTTCCAAAGATTCTTCTGTGGTATGGAGAAGCAAGGTTGCACAGAATTAAATCAAGTTTCTCTCTGCAGGCATCACCACAGTATTGACCATGACAACTTTGAGTACCATCGCAAGGAAGTCATTGCCTCGTGTTTCCTATGTCACCGCCATGGATTTATTTGTGACTGTATGCTTTCTATTCGTCTTTGCTGCTCTGATGGAGTATGCCACCCTCAACTACTACTCAAGTTGCAGGAAACCAAACTGTACTAAGAAGAAAAAGTCGGTAAGATGGGAGCATTTAAATTTCTTTTCATGTGCAGCTCAGAGAGCAGATAATCATTCAACGGTAGCCTGCAATCACATGGCACTTCACTCCTCCCAAAATTTTTCCAGTGGTGTAATCTGCCCAGAAAGATGATGGAAAAGTCACCTGCAGTAGCAGTAGGAGCAGTTACGTACCTGCTGTGCGAGGTCTGTTTCTAACAGAAGCAGCCTGCTCACCATGGAGCAGCAACCCTGCCTACGCATCTTTTGTCCCCCAATTACTGTGCTGGTAATCAGAAAACTCTCCCACTGGAACAGATTGCATAGCTTGTTGTACAAATAACTGCACATCAATGTATATTCAGATGCATTGCTATTTCATGGCTTAACAGGTCTAGAAATATTTATGAGCAGAATTTCATTGTGCCTGCTGGGAACCAGCATTTAGTATAAGCCCTGTGCACAAAGGTGCATGTTCCCAAGGGCAAAAATAGAGGTCACTTAAAAAGGTTTTAGGCATGGCTCATTTTTGGCCAATGCTCAACTTCCAAGTATAACACAAGAAAAACCACAAAAGCTATCTATTTAGAATCAACTAAAACAATCACACAGGAAGAATTTTCTGGTTTACTTCATAACTGAGAGGGGGCAGTTTAATGGAGAAAAAAAATCTCAGTGTAAACACATGGAAGGGGTTGACCTGCTAAATATTATGTGTTCAAGATCAGTAGCTGGAGCTGCTGGATGCCATTGTGTGTAATGGAGGAAATAAGGACATTAGAAATAAGGACATTTGAAATCAGAAATCAAAGCCAAATAGGAAAAATGTGAAAAAGGAAATTGAGGAGAGAGAAGCCTAAATTTAGGGAATAATAGGTCATGATGTAAAAAGGGATTGAATAAAGAGCTATAGAAAATGATTGAATGAAGAACTAATGAAGGAAAAGCTGAAACAAATATGGGATTAGAGAAAGTCTAGAAAGCCATAGACTTAGTCAATGACAACTCCATTAAACCTAAAATAGCTTCTTGCAAAAATGCATTGCTCACAAAAGGCAAAAAGACTGCTAACAAAAGAAAAGTTTGAGACTGAAATGAACTTGCTAGTGATCAAACTGAAAGTGCCATCCTATAGAAAGATTGAATTAAAAAGTCATAAGTATCTTTGTTGTTAGTAGGATGCAATTCCAGACATATGAATGAAGATGTGAAAAAGCATGCAACATTGGCGGGATTTAAATTAACACCAGAAAAAATGCTCACTTACCTATTGTTAGATCAATAAATAAATTTAATGGGTTGAATACAGATTTTAAGTCTATGAAAACTAGATTTGCATTCTGCTGAAGTTTCATGCCATTTTCAAGTGTACAGAATATTATGCTGAATATATAGAACGCACTGCATGAAGTGTTTTATGCATTTAAGGGCTTGGTCCATGGTATAGTATTGACTATACATGCACGTGAAGCACTAAGTATGTTTTCTCCTGAATAATTCTTTTGTTATTTTTATTTAAGCTACCTGATGTAAGTTTTGGTCATGTAATGGTAAGTAAGTTACTTTATTCAGTGAGAGAATTGGGGGCATGAATAGATGGTTGACATTTACTTGCACTAATTCCTGAGAGCTGTATTGCTATTGTTATGCTTTACCCTGACTTCGCTAAAAATACTGGTTTGCTTTTTTGTTAAAAGGTCAGTTTGTTTTCAGCTGTGGCAGAGGAACATATCTGCCTTTTTCTATAACGACTTATCAAGTGATATGGGAGGGAAGAGGGTCAAGTATAAAATATTATGTGTTATTTTTACCTCAGAAGTTTTGTGCATATATAATAAAAAAGTTTCTCACTACATTTTAAGAGAAAGTAATGAGCACAAGTTATGTCATAAACTTCTATGTTTAAGTTTCACAGAAAATAAAAAAAGTACATTTATGCACATGCAAAAACTTTAGCAAGTTTTCAGGTGGATTTTCAAAAAAATTTGTCACACGAGTTGAACACAGTTAGTTGTGGTCTATCTACAAATGGAATATGTGCAGCAGCAATAAACTTGGAACACAGAACAAAATTGTGTCTGTAAGTTATATGAAACCTGAAGCTGGGATACCTGCTGTAGTATATGCAAATATAAAGCATTGGGAAAGCATGAAGACAGTTAACCAGCTGGTTGAATGGTCTGCCATCATATAAGAACAGAGTTAGGACCAGAACATTGGGGTTTGCATTTCTTAGGTTGGATATGCTGAAGTTTCTCATTTACAACTGCCAGATCCATGTTATCAGCACATCTTTTTACAAATAATAATATACACTTTTTTTTTTTTTTTTAACATGAGTCCTCTGATATACTTTAAGTCCTTATATAATTCCCAGCAAGCATTACATCCATCCATTTTTTACTGCTGTCAGTCCTTGGACAGACTTTTCTGGAAGATGAAGTTAACAGAGCACGTTGAATGGGTAGCAGCACTTTTCTCTTTCCAATTAAAATCTATAGGGAAAAAAAATTAAAATGACATTAGGTTTTAAAAACCTTTACCTAGAACTAGTCATTCTGATCTGCTTGGAAAGCATCTGCAGCATTTCCAAGTTTTTTACTCACCCTTTTTTCTTCATCTTGAAATAGTTACTGAGCAGGACCTTTGTCTGTACAAAAAAATCTTCAAATTAGAGATTAAATAAGTAATATCTCTGGCTCTCAAGGTATTATTTGGTCTCTTTCAGCTTTGCAGTGATGACACATAAAAGGTGAAATTAATTAATCTTAGTATATCCTTGTTCAGGATATACTAAGCCTTTTATTTTCCTCCTAGAAAACACACATATATCTTGTCAGAAATAATATTATTAAGCATGTTTAACACTGCACCTGAACTGCTTTGTCCAAGGCCCTGGAGACGTGCCTTGCCTAGGCAGGCCTCCTGGGTGGGACTGGGACGATGCCCATTGTGTGTGCAGTACTCTCCTCCCAACCCCAGCTCAGCTGGACACACAGAACATGGGGGGACCATCCACCTTCCCCTCGTATCTTGTCAGTTCAGGATACCTCCTACCTGACAGAGATTAAAACAACCAGATAAATCTCTCTGTATTAGTAGGGCAATTTTTTTTACTTCTGTCCTGAGCAGGAAGTTGATATTAAAAAAACAACAAAATACCCCAGGAAGTCTCCTTTGCAGAGCCAGAGCACGTTTTTATCTTCACTCACCAAAACTTCTCTGAGCTTTTATTTTTTTAACATAAATATTTCAGACAGGCATGGAAAATTTCAGTCCCTGAGTTGGAAATGTCCATAAAGACCTGCAACAAATGTACAATATATGACACAGTGGTATAGCAGAACTCTGTTGTATTCTCTAGTAATAGTTTTTTCTTTCCAAAGTAATAGAGTCAAAAAAGATTGTTTGTACAATAGTCTTGGACCTTTTTCCCATGGCAACACCTTGTAAGGCTCTGAAACAAGACACCCAAAAGAGAGAGAAGACCATACGGGTCTAATTTCTGTCATCTAATCTCAGAGATAAAGTCATTCACAACAAATAGGTTTGCAAAAATCTGCTTTTAAACTGCAATCGGCTTGTAGTTCACAGCGGAATGCATCTGAGACATTTTAGCATTTACTTATGGTAAAATGAAGTGTGTCCAACAGTAATTAACTGGAATCCATAGAGCAGTTGTTCAGGTGTTCTGTGTTGGCAGTGCCAACATCTAAGTAGAAGGATGCCACATCAGGTTCTTAGCTCAGGGATCAGCATTTTTAATGAGATGGGTAATACCACAGTGTGCCAAACCAAAAGATTTGTAGAAAGCAAATTAAGTCAATATAAAAAGGAAAAAAATTCCCCTGAAGCACCTTAGTCATAACACCAATGTTTTTCACATCCAGGAGAAAGTTTTCAGATACCCCCTATCACCTTTAGCAGGAAAGGTTTAGTACTTTGTATAGCATGGAAGCAAGAGCCTGCAGCATCCTCCTAAATGCAACCGGTCATGACCAGCTTGTTAGAGCACAGCCAGCACATTCCTGCAGGCAAAGCCAACACTCTGCACCATCCCAGGGAGAGGAAGGGCCTCAGGTAGAGAAAACCAGGCTGACAGGGCTGTGTTTGCTTTGCCAGGATGGTGAGGACAGGCAGCAAAGCTGATGGGACCTTTTCTAGTGATGTCAGTGGAGGAGGTGACATTTGTGAAGATGGAATGGGTGGCTTAAAGAGAGGGGAGACTTGTGAGAAGGCATCTTGCACGCCAAGGAAATGATGTGACAGAAAAGCTGACAAAGTGTAAATAGGGAGTACATTGAGGAAGGAGAGGTCTGTAAGTGCGAATGCTGCTGGGAGGATGCATGACATCAAAGTGTCCTATTTCTGAGCATGGGTAGTGAGATAAGCACTAAGGGGACATGCCTTGGGATGACATTTTGAAATCCTGTACTGGAACAATCACTATCTATTGCTGACCATATCTGTTTTTATAAATCATAGTAAAGTTAAGAGGCAGTGAATGCATCTATGTGAAGCGGAGGACATTGTATAATTAAATGCAGAGAGGGGATATGCAGCGCAATGCTGTCCTGAGGGAGACGCAGTGATCACCACAGAGTCGAAGCGGGAAAAGAGGAAGTTTAATTTTTTTTTACAGCTTTTATAGATTTCTAAAAAGGAGACCAGATTGGAAGACTGAGGTTCAACCTCTTCAACTCCACTGGTCTTAGAAAGTGTTCATCAATTGTCCTTTCACAGAAAGGAATCCAAAAAACATGATAAAAAGTTCTGTAAACATTACTTTGTTTACATGAAATTTCTGAGTCCAAGGCTGAAGGCTGGGAAACAAGGTGACAGGGATATCTTCCTTATTTTTGAGAATTCATCTTAAATGTGGTAGCTGCAAGTGTTTAAAACAACTTGCAAATAATATTCTGACAGGTAAGTGAACTCCCAAGTGTGAAAAAATGATTGCTTTTTTGCCATGATTATTAATTTTGATCTGTATCATCCAGGGAAGCCTGTCAAACTGTTGCGGTTTTTTTCTCTCCACAGAATTATTCTGTACTTGATATGAGACCACCAACTACAGTCATCACATTGAACAATGCCATGTATTGGCAAGATTTTGAAGATGCATGTGTCTATGAATGTCTGGATGGGAAAGACTGTCAGAGCTTTTTCTGTTGTTATGAAGAGTGTAAATCAGGCTCATGGAGGAGAGGACGGATTCACATAGACATCTTAGAACTGGACTCTTACTCTAGGGTCTTTTTTCCTACATCCTTCCTGCTGTTTAACCTGGTCTACTGGGTTGGATACCTCTATCTTTAAATGTTGCCTGTAGCAGTGAAGACTGCTGTGTTTTCTCACTGCAGATGGATGGTGAAAGTGCAGAAAAAGTCAAAGACACAGTCAGTTTCATCTCAAATTATAAAGACCACATTAATCTTCACCATCACAGAGCCCGATGAAGAATTTTAACATGTCATTTCCTGAAAAAGCAAAACACAGAAGAATTCTCTCCAAACTGCTATTCATTTTAAGAAAAAGATTCTTACAAATTTCAGCTGAATTTGTAGTGTAAGCGGTGTTTATGAATAATTATTGTATATTAAAATCTCTATTTTTGTCCCTTGCCATAGAAGCTATTCACAATTCAGGCAAAGTTTAAATATGTAATTTTTTTTTTTTTTTTGATTCCTATACTTTCTTCAAAATGCTGCCATGCCCCTAAGGCTCAGAGCAATGTACACTGGCATTAGCAAATAAGCCAAAGGCAACAAAAAAGCTCATTTGTATTTAAATTTGCTTGATACTATAGGTTTTGGGAAATTGATGATCTCCTTGGTATAGAGTAACCACTAAGAGACAATAAGAAATGTCTGGTAGGATCAAAATGTGGGCGTTACTTTCTGCCAAGGTCTGGGATTCATGGAAGTAGCCACTTACCCACACATATTGGTTTTCACTTAAAGGCGAAAAGGCAGACAGAGAAAAAAACTATAATTTTGATATAAATAAGACTTGCCTATCTGTGAGGCAGCTGTAGGCATAACTTCAACAGTTTCTCAAGCTTTTAACTGTGTTTTTTATGACTCATTAAACATGGGATGGTCATTAATTTCTAAAGTACTATACTTGAAGCAGGACAAGATTCCTACTTTTTTGTGTCATTGTATCAGTTCATAATGCATAGCTCATGAGTAAAAATCACATATATATGCTATATAATAGCACCAGGAATATGTGACTTTCTTCAGATTTCAATCTGCTAAAAATTGTGCCCATGCATTCTTATTTTTTCTCACCAAGTTGTATTATAAAATTGAAAAATGTGTGCCAAAGGCCTTTTTTTCAGGTTTTCAATAAATTAAAGACTGCAATATTTGCTCATGGTAGTTGTTCCCCAGGCCTGAGCTAAAGACTGAACACTCGTGGCTTGAATAGTGCATTACAGGAAATCAATTGTGACATTTGGATTAAAGCTGAAATAGTTGCCACATATAGAAAGAGGTTCTTTTCATTCTTTTCCAAAATTTCCAACTATACACTAAAAAAAATTTCTGTGCTTTTCAAGGTTTTGGCCATCCAACTCTAAACTACCCATTTTTTTCAAAAACTATTTTTACAGTATTAAACATTATTAAGTAATGTCTTTTATAGACTGTCTAAATAATTTTTATTAAGCAAACAAACCACATCCATAATGAAATAGCAATAGCTTTTCACAACCCTTTGCATGACAAATTGTTACAAAAGATTGAAGTTAAAAGATAATTAAAACAGCAATTCTACTTCTTTTTTCTTTTGGAGATAATTTTTTTATTAACTCAAAAAATGTGTGTCTTTTCCACACAGTATTTGATGAAAAAATGAATAGTGAATGTGACTGGAAAGGAGTTCCTTTTTCCTCAAAAGGAAAACCCTACAAACAAGCAAAAACTAATGAGATGGTAATTCTAAGGGAACAGAAATTCTGTCATGTTCTTTGAAACATCTCTGTCTTGCTGTCATTGCTGTTGCTCTGTTCTTCCACTAAGTTTTTAATTGGAAAAAAAAAAAAACACTAATACAAAAGTTAATTGTAGTTATTCAAAATCTTTCTTCTGTTTTTAACTTGTCTGAAATATCAGAAACATAGCTGTATTTAGGTCCTGGAGAGGAATTACTTCTGTAAAGACTGACAAAATTCAAATTAGAAGCACAGAGAAGAAATATTTTGAGGCAGAATCAAAGCCTTATTTTTAGAAAAATCTGCCCCATCTGATGTCTTCTAAACCAATGATAACCTTCTGATTTCAAAATACATGTTGAAAATTTTGCTAACTCTTATTAGCAAATTAACTGCTCTGTAAACCTGTGTTCTGCACTTGGAGGTATGTACCTAATTTAAGGATGACAGTGATATTTTAAGTAGTGCAAGAAGGTGATTAAATGGGAGTTGGATATCTTGATTTCTAATTATTAATTAGTCTACTCTAATAGTCACCTTCAGCCATATTTTGAAGAATACTAGAAATATTCCAAGCTCAAATAAAAGAATGGAACCCATTTCCTTTACGAGGGTGATCCTGCAAACCCGCTGCACAATCAATTGATTTTGGTGGTAGTCTTGAGACAAATGATGTGCAATCAGGTGCCTTCCACCATTAGATCCTGAACAGGTAAAGTGATGTTTATTTAACAATTCCGTACTGTGTGAAATTTCTGGGAAGTGTAACATTGCCATGTTAGATGATGAGCATATGCTTTTCTTACACTTCTGCCCATGAGCCCTGCTGAAAGCAGACAATCCCAAGAGATCCTTCTTTGGAAGGCTGATTCTGCTAAGTCCATTCATATTGCCCATTTTCTGACTTTTTTCATAAACAGAAGACAGAAGCATATAATTCCAACATTTTCCACTGTCCTAAATCGAGAAAATCTTTAGGCACCACTGCCTTCTGCTCTTATAGTGAGAGTAAAGGACATATTCTACTGTGCAACTTACTCTACTCTGGGGTTATCAAACAATTGATTTTTATGCAAGGAAAGCAGCTGCAGGCTGGCAGGCTCCTGAATGCATTCCTCTGCTTGTTCCTAGTAACTTGGCTTACTCACTGCTTTATTGCTCTGCACTTTGGCAGCCACTGAAAAACCTTAGAGATCAGGGAAGATAGGATTTCTATGATCTGGGTCATTCAAAATGCCATTGTGGTCTGCATACATCTATGTGCCATATCCTTCTGAAGGAGTAAGAATATCCTCATTGAGCTTCAGATTTTCTTTTGCAAATTGGCAGAAATTAACATTTTCATATGCTTTCCCACGAGAAATGTAAAAAACTGTATTTTAGCATTTTAGAACATGTTCTTATCTTATAATTTCATATTAGAGACTTGCATTTATTCAACTGCTGCTGTTATTTAGTACTTCTTTTTACCCTTCCAAGGAAGGGAACAGAGGAAAGCAAAACCAAATGAGCAGTGAAATGAACACATTTGACTAGGTAAAACCTCAAAATCAAGTATCTTCACATTACTTTTCTTCCTTGTTGAAGCTGCAGAAGGGATTGTGAAGGTTTTTTAAATAATCAACTTTTTTCCCAGGAGGATCTAAAGTCAGTCCTTTTATTATCCCCTTCAATTAAAAGTTCTTGGGCATAGTTTTTTCTTTATTGAGGGCAGCATTTTCAAGGCAAATAAGAATGTATAAAAAATATTGGTCTGCTTAATTCAATCTTCTCAGTTTTTCCTGGCTCTGATGCCTTGCATATTGACAGCTCCTTTTTTTACAGCCATTCTTTCAAGAATAAGGGTATAAAAACTTGCAACCAGTTTATGCTCTCTCAATGTCCAGCAGTAATGTGGAACTGCAGTGCACCACACACCACACAACTTTAATACAACTTTCTAATCAAAAAGTAGGGAAGTAGTTTAAAGCACCTTAGGCATTTTGATAACCTTCTCTTTCTCATGTTCTCCTTAATCAACTCTCAACCGTGTATTTCTGTACTGTGCATACCAATAAAAATGATAAAAATTACAAAAGCCAGAACCATCTTCACAGAGACAGTGATGAGTAGTAAAGTTAAAAGAAGAGAAAGAAATTATTTTTTATTGCTGTGCAGTTCTTATCTGTGCAGTCCTCTTATTCAATTTAACCCACAGCTAATTCCAAATCATCCACCTGGAGGTTTGCACATTCATCAGCTAGAACAGCAGTGACACATGAGCCTTTAGCAGATAGGAAATTATTTCTGGAACTGCAGGCATAGTGCCAAATAACTCAGACAGATAGCTATCTTAAACACTTCTGCAGCTCTAATGTGTCTTGGTGTCTAGCATCCCATGTTATTTCATGGATTTATCACAACTCTCCTCACTTGGTCATTTCATGAAGGGAAGGCTGCTTACCTCCTTTTTATACAAAATTTCACCATATATCTATTAAAATGACTCTCCTACATGACCAGATGCCAGATAGCTCTGGAACTGCTGACTTTGTGGGAAGGGAGACTCAGTATTTTAAAGCAGACAGATTTCACAGAATCACAGAACCAAATAGGTTGGAAAAGACCTTGGAGATCATCAAGTCCAACCTAGGACCTATCACCACCTTAGCAACTAAGCCACAGCACTAAGTGCTATATCCAGTCTTTTTCTAAACACCTCCAGGGACTATTTCATTAGCTTACCATCTGGAGGCTTGGTGTTACCTTCTAACCTGTAAAATAAAGTGCCCACTGAAACTTGTAAAAGATGTCCATAACAGACAATATTTTTTCCATTGCCTGTTTTTTCCTGGTTTCCATATAATGCAGTAAGAAAAGGCAAGCCATATCCTACACAGATAGATGATTTTCTTTTTCAAAGTAACCTCTTCTTCTTGCTCATAGTGAAATGCTTGTGCCTCTTATGTCAGTGCCTTTATCATTTATTAATATGAAATTATATTCCTTAACATTAAAGACCATTTCTCAACTGAAAGTTAGAAAGTGGGACCAGGGACCTTCCTGGAGTTCTTCCTGAGCACCACAGTGCGTGACCAATATTCTAAATGTCTTCAACCTACAGATTGAGCATTTCTCTGCATTTTCTTTATTTTTCTAAACAGTCTATAGGTTTCTTCTTTCCTAAATAGCAAAAGGCTGTAGTGGAAATTCAGCAGTTTAGCAGAATCTTTCCTTCTTCACTCAGCAATTTCATTCTACCAAGAGATGCACAGCATAAACTCAAGGCTCATCCAGATCTCTTTCGAGAAGACTATTTAGAATAGGCAAAAAACAGACTATGGATTGGGTGAAAGGTGAGATTCGTTTTTCTTTAGAGATTTTTTTTTTGCCTTTTTTTCTCAGTCAATTTTAGATCCTTCCTCCCTCCACAAGCATAAAATTAGCTCAACTTAAACTTTGCTTCTGAGAAAAAAAGTGTAGTGTTATTAGTCTTATACTATACTTGCCCACCACCTTCTTATGGTTTATCATACTCACTTCTTGATGAGTTCTAGTGTATCTTTGAAAAAATGAAGGCCTTTCTTCAAGACTCAGTGGCCTTAATTACCTTTTCCCCTGGGATCTAGAATGATTTATTTCCTCATAATTTAGGCCACTGGTTTAGATATTAAAACCAAAGCTATGTTTCATATCTAAAATGAAATTATGTTTCAATAAAAATAAAATCTCAGATTGAACTGAATTGCCTTGAGAAGTTAGACAGTAATTTGGGGGTTTTTTTGTGCTGAATATTTGGTGGATAATTCAGAGGGTTATGATGGCCTACAACCCTGTCTAGCTAGGACTAAGTCCTGAACTAGGTATAAATATTACTCTAATCATCTAGTTTACCTAGCAGCTGTTTCTTTAAATGACTTTGGAGCATGACTGACTTTAAGAATTTAGTTAGTTACTGCTGACATTCCTAAAGTGAGATATCCAATACCTGTGATGATGTATTGCTTTCTACAGACTTTATTTTACTTTTTCCTCTTTTGTTGTGCATCCTCAAGCAGGTGTCTGTATGCATCTGGACTCCTCAAGGGTTTTTCTAGAATATATGTGAAATCAGAGAATAAAATTCATTATGAAATTCAGTGCCTCAGAGCTGGACACCTGAGAATTCTCTGCTTTCTACCAAAACATTCATTTTGATCTTCTAATCATTTGCTATTTATAAAGGACAAGCAGAAGACATGGTTATGTTTATTCATATATCTAGGGGAAAGCTTTCTCAAAGACAGAAGCAGGCAAACCAGGCACTGATAAACAGCCAGTAACTTTCTGGGTATTCTTTTATCTGGTAATTAATGGCTATAATCAGAGGAGACACAACAGCCTCTGCTGCCATGGAAGCACCCACCTAACATTATTTGGAGGGCTAAGCCAGATTGTGGAGCTTCTTATAGGGGAATGCAGGTGCTCCCTTTAGTGTTTAATACAGCCCTTAATACCCTTCTAATGTCTCTATAACTTCTTGAGCAGTTCTTGCAAGACAGGAAGCTGTACTGGCACAATATATTCTAAAATACAAAGGATGAAAATGCATCCACAGTGAAGCTGGTGATGACTTGCTACTGAGAGTGTATTAGGATTACAAGTTTAAAAAAAAAAGAAACCTGCCAGGTCTGAGTCAAAACTTTCCACATTAATTAAGACCATTGACCAGAAGAAGGGTTTAAGTTCAAATCAGCAATCAGGAAGATCATTGGATGATAGCCTGTAAGAGTTGATTATCCATTGTTTGGATTCAAAACTTGTGGAGTGTGGATTTGTAACTTAAATACTTAGTGTGAGATTTGTGATTTACATACTTAAAGTGAGGCCTAAAACAAGTAAATGCTAAAATTTCTAAATTGCGCATTAATATTAAATGGATTAAGAGAACAATACTAATGACTTATTTTTTAAAAACTACTGACAAATGTGAAATAGAGCATGCTACAGAGTCCGTTCCATGCTTACAGACCTCATGGGATCCTTAAAATGAAAACAATTGTGGAACTCATGGAAAGCTGGTAAAATAATCACATTTGACAGTATTACACAGGCAGCCCAGAGAATTACGGCACTGCCAGACAAGAGTGCTGCAAAGAAAAAAAGATAAACAGAATAAGCTCCCACAAAACACCTTCTCTGAATAACAGTGGAAAACCTGGTGCAGAGAGATTACAGTATGACACTTCCTTATTCCCTTTTGCAGTCATTCAGGAGTCCTGTGACGTTTTTGTCATCCACAATCACATGCAATACCAACCTTAAATCATGGACCAACCTGTGGCTACCACAGGCCATCACCAAACCACTTACATAACCCTAATCTAAACTTCCAATATACTGCTCTGAAAACACTTTTTCCACCATGACAACATACGGATTTTTTTTTTTAAGTTAGTGTAATTTTAGTAATCAAATAAATACTGCCAACTATGTGCCAAATTGAATTTTCTTATAGAACACAGACAAAATTTTAGATTTCTAATTATCCTTCCTTCCTAAGTTTTTGTTAGGGGTGTGTGATTTCGTTGCTAGCAGTGCAGCTTGTGATGTCATAGTGAAATGAAAGTACAATTATGTGCCCAATGTGCCTTGAATAATACAGGTAGCACTAGTACCAGTATGTCATTTTAAGTTAGATAGCCATCCCAGTGATCCCCTAGACTGAACTAATCAGAAAAATCAAACACCCATGTGCTTCATCTCCTCAAGTTCTCAGACAACAACTTTCCCTTCTTGATCACATCCATTCCAGTTTACTTTGTGTTAAGGAGTAGGGCTGTGTGTCTAGATTACTATTTATATTCGTATTTTGATCCCAGCATTTGTATTTCTGGATACAAATAAATACACATTATCAGAAAATGCAAGTATGGTGTGCATGTTTGGTGGTTGTATTTTTCTTATAGAATTTGAGAGCTTAACAAAATAATAATAGATTTCTGAAAATTTGCTTGAGAGAAAAGGCATGGTGTGTTACCTTTCTAATAGGGTGTAGGATGTTCTTGAAAGTAATTTGAAATGAGTTTTTAAAGAATATTTTCAACAGTAAGCATGAGCTGACTAAACTGCAAAAAATATTTGAGACTGCAGTTTATCCTGGGAAGAATATGCTACAAAATTCAAAGAGAAATCAAGAAATAGGCTGTGTTTTTTTTCATAAACTGCTTGAATGTAAAGATTCTGCAATTTAAAAATTGTAATCAAATTTGGCTTCAAAACTTTCCCACTACCAACTTTTTTCAGTACTCAGTAAAATTTACTGGTAAAACCATACTCTGTGTTTTTACAAGATTTATTTTGCAGCAGCCACTTATTGTTAAGTAAGACCGTCCTCTTGATTTATGTTCTTTGAATGTAATTTAATTCCCACTTCTGTACATTCATGACCACAGAATTGTCAGTCTCAACCCACTCCAACTGTGAAATGCCTATTTCATTTAGGATTCCACTCCATAGTAACACTGGAGCTGGCAGCTGGGCCACAGATAATGCATAAGATAATGCATAAATTTCCCAGATCTCTCATGATCCCACAGACTTCCCTATCTGAGCTTGTTATATTTATACTTTCTGTATGTTCCTAGCACTAAGGCATATTTTTCCAAAGGACATTTTATTTCACAAAAAACCAATTACACCCAGAGTATTTATTTAAACTTTCACTAAGAAATTTTTTTTCTTGTTTTCACTTATTAGTTTGACATGCAATTCATGCTTTTTCCCCATTTGTGTTTTGATAAAACAACTAAATACTTACCTGACCTGTCTACGAAAAAATAAACATAGATTCTGTACTTCCCCAAGAGCATCTGACCCTCATTAATACAGTTAGTAAAATGCAGTAACCAGGTAGATGTGGTTATGCCTCACTCCCCTGGACAACTAGCAAGCATAATTGTTGCCATGACTATTTTCTTTCTATACATTAGTTGTTGACACTTGTCATCGTCACGGTGTGAACACAATGCCAGCTCTTCTCCCTTGCAGAACTTAGCCTGGAACACCAGCTATATTCTTGCAATTATCCAGGGAGCCTAAATATGAGTTGAGCACATTGGCCATTCCAGAGGTTTAAGGGGCTCATCCTGCCAAATTCTGGAGGCTCTGACACATCTCTCAATTTAATAACATTTCCTGCCCAGTAGGCTCGAGTGTGTGCTATAGAGTATGAAAGATGAATCGTGCCAATAAGTTCTGCCTTTTCATGTCACCCTCTCTCTCACCACCACAAATCTAGTTAAGAACTGAATTACTGCTTTTGTTAAAGTAAACTCAATTTGTGAAATGGAAAATGAGCAAAGCTGAATATCAGAGAGCTATCCAGAAAATAAGGAGTAAATGGAATAGACGTTATCCTACTGACGGATATTAGAAGACCACTGTCACTTAATAGCCATAGTAAAAACCTTCAAATTTTAATAGTTGGTTCATACATGGAAAGCACCTGTGTTATCAACACAAAACAATTGGTGTATGCTAAAGTTTCACATGCAGCAATGTGTACCAGGTTTGGGGATTTTTTACTGATTTTCATATTTGCTTTTTTGTTTGTTTATTTGTTTTAATAATTTATATTCTTGTAGAATGCAAAAGAACTGGCCTTAAAAGAGAATTTTTCATGTAAGCAAATTCTGGGCCAACTGGAGTTTCATTAGCTCATCCACTAGTCTTGGGCAAGCAGTGCACACCATAGACACGTATTTTTATATATTGTAGTAGATTTAGATTCTAGGTCACAAGAAGATAGAATATATTTACAGAGAAAGTCTTAGTCTAACAGTGTCATGGATCATAGCAGAGCCAAAAAGATACCCATTGATAGGGTGCAGTCTCCTGGTGTCTTGCTGTTGTCAGGCAGTAGTCAACAGTCCACCAAATGACAAAAATAAGACAAAGCAAGAAAAAAAGCAAACTTTCACTCTTTTTTGGTAAACAAAGAAGTCCTTGCTATCCTGTGTGGGTCTTTTACCTGTAACATACATTTTTTCCCTCCACATACAAAAAGTAGTTCTTGGGTCAGATAGGTCGAAGCACTGCTGTTAGGAATCCTCACAGCAGTGAGGGCACTGGTACCATGATCCTGCATGTGTAATGACCAGAAGGGAAAACAGCACTGAGTCCTGTAGAGCTTAGTGTCATGGTCACCTGAAATGCATGAAAGAGACTGTAAAACACACAGGAGTGAAGGCTGACAGTTCATCCAAAAGGAATCCTCACTGAAAGCAGTCATGAAAACATTAATGAAAGACTAGATTTTATAAGGAAATGGTAGATTTTAATGCATTTAACTGTAGATCAAGACACCACAAAACCCATTAAAAATGGAATTTACAAAGTTCATAATCAGCCAAAACCTTACCCCTCCCAAACCCCAAGAGATTGTTAACAATATTTTTTACTATGAAATATTATTGTTTTAGAGATACTCTTGCACTTGCTACCAGAGAAAAGTTGGTAAATATCAGGTCAAATACTTTGACCATTATTTTTTGATAGATCTGTCCACTTGAAGCAATGAGAATTATAAAAGTTAAATGCAAGTTTCCCATTGACTCCCCTACTTCCCACTGTCCATGCTAGCTGAAGTGTAAAGGAAAGTTGCAATGTTTCTTAATTGATTATACAGGGAATCTATCTAAGAATCAGCCAAGGACTCATAGGATAAATAACACATGCATGCTGTCATTACTACACATTGACAGTGCAATCAACAACTGAATAGCTCCACATCCAGTGAACTATAAATCATGCCACTGTCCACTCCTAGCACCTCTTCTGAGAGCTAAACTGGAGTTCAGCAAGAAAAAGCATAACACTCTGTAGGAGAGCAGACAGATGCCACAAATCAATACAGCCTGTAATGAACCACAGAGCAGCACAAGGAGCCAGTGAGAAGTGCTGCAATCGCCAGGCTGAATGCAAGGTAAGGATGTGTTCTTAGCACAGCTCACACAACTCTGTAATGGGTTACGTTATGGCTGTGTCTTGCAAGATCAACAGAATTCATTACTGCTCAGCTCTCCTTACTACGGGACAATATTAACAGATTTTGGCATGTCCTCCCTACCCACAATGTCAAGGAGGATGCTGAAAAACCAGAGGGAACCTATTAGACAGCTGCTAAGATGATCAAAGGCCGGGAGCAGATGAGCTGCAAGAAGCTGAGGAGCAGAGCTCATTTAGAGCTGAGGCTAAGGGATGTCCTACTTGCAAACTGCAACTACTTGAAACACAGAAACAAAGACATTAAAGACAAGCTCTCAAGCTCCTCTCAGCATTGCTGTAAGATAACAGGGCACAGGTGTTTCACCTTGGGATGCTTAGGTTGGAGTTGAGGAACAGCTTTTCCACATTACAGTACTGCAAGGAAGGGGCTGCCTGGGCGGGCACAGGGGACTTCCACCAAAGAGGCTGTCAGTGTCTGGCTGGATAAATCCTGGCCTAGTGTTGGTGGTGGTCAAACACAAGGTTTAACAACATGACCTCAAAAAACCCCCCACATTCTGATCAACATTTCTATAATTCTATAAAAGGATTTTTTCCGTTACCTCTTCCATAAATATTCTATATATATATTGAACAATGACATAACTAAAACCAACATATAAACTATCTGCTTTGGCATGTTATGAATGAGGAGGGGTACTCCTTTATTCCATTTTTAAATTAAGCAATTTATTAATTTTGTGTTCAGCAAAAAGTGGCCAAGACAGCGCTGGGTGCATGGGGAGTCACCTCTCTACCAATGTGCATGCTGTTTTTGCAGGTATTTATACAGGTTCATCTTGGTAATTCCCTCCCAGTTTCTATTCCCCATTATGAGATTTAGTTTCCATTCTTCATTGTGATATTTAGTTTCTATTCTTTGTCGTGAAGTCCAGTTTTCATTCTTCATTGGGTGGTCCAGTTTCTATTCTTCAGTGTTTCTGGTGGTTGCTGTTGGGGGAGGGCCGGAGTCTTTATCCTTCACTCTTCGCTAACTTCTGGTTCCTTTTCATGGCAGTTTTGCCTTGTTTGCAGTTTTATACAGTTACATCTTTGCTTAACCATTCATTTCAGTAACCACAACATTTTGTTCAGTTATTATTATACATATTTTTTATCTGACACAAATCAGAGCTTAATTTCTCACAGGCATTGCTGCTATTTTTCATTCTCTGAACAATTTGTCTTTGTACATAGTACATAAGATATTTAGGGAATCACATCGTGCTTTGCTAGTGAAGCCTCTCAGTGCCATCTAGAAAACAGATTTTTTATGACTGCGAAGTCCCACTTTGAACATTTCATTTATGTCAATGAATTTTTTAATGTATATTGCTGCCCCAGTTTTGTGAAATTAAAAAGTAACATTTATTATGCAGCTTCCTAAAAGAAGTTTCTAACACCATCCCTATCTTCTTTTCCCCTTGCAAATTGGTAAATTTCCATGTTATGTTGCAAGAAGGAAAACCCCTAGCAGCTTTTAGTGGGCCATGTACAAACTACATCTCTAAACAAATCCAGGCTTCAGATAGGCAACATTATTAACCTTGAACATGAAAATGCATGATTGAGTAACAGGTTCACTATTACAGAAGACCTAGGTGAAGTTCACAGAGCCTATAATGTGTGATTATAATTCAACAAACAAGCAAAAACTCCCCTCACAAGAATTTAATTAAATTTCTAGCCCTTATTGTAATGTAGGGTGTACTAAATTTTAATTTGAGCAATTGGTGGACAACAAATAAATATTTTATCCTCTTTTTATATGTTACATACACAAATAAAATTGGCTATCTCCTTCTGTTTTGCGTGCAATGTGCAGTTATATCCAAAAGGGTAAAAAAAGTACAAGACATACATTTCCACTCTACAATTCTATGAAGTTCTTGTACATAGCCACATACAAGAACCAGCAATTCACAAGTGGGAGTCTGTATGGATAGGTGAATACAAAAAGCTTAGCAGAAGGTGAAAGACTTGAGCTAGTGAAAACATTTCTACTGAGTACCTTTGGCTCGAAGGTTGCCACTCTATCTGTTATGTGTGTACATACATTTGCTTAATAGAGGCATTGAACTCATTAGTTCTGCATGTGTGAAACAAAGCCAGATTGAAACTGATAATCATACAAAGACCATTTCAGTACAAAGTATTACCTTCACACATCTATGGAGAAATCTACCGAAACAGAAACACTTAGTTTTGTGCAAATTAAATCTCAGTACCATCTGTTATGCAGCTGATTCTAGGAAGGGGTTGATACACATGGTTCACTCCAGAAATATTGGAAATAACAGGACAGAGGGCTTTTGGCAGTAGGACCTCATCACACGGCTGTGAAAAGCAACTCCGGAGCAAAGAGGCTGGTGTAGGCTATACCCTAAGGAGAGCTGAATTCCCAGCATGGACTCACCTACACTGCACCTATGTATGGTACTAAAATGCAGCTTGGACTTGCTTACACGAGACAGCACTCCCAGAAATACAAAAGCCAGGAAGAACTCAAACTACAGGCAGTAGGCATGTGGGTGATCTATGAAGTGCTGTCAGAATTTTCACGTCATCATTCAGGGCAGCAGATTGTTGCCAGCTGCAGTTCTATGTAAGCAACTGGGACTGCATTTCTCCCATACCTGCAATGTGCCATGTAGACAGCAATGCGCTCCAGACAGAAAGAGGGGCCTGCAGATTTAAAAGTGTTGGCTATCCAAGATACAAATAGTTCTAGGAGGTAATCTGTATTTTCACGTTTGCTCCCTATTTTATATACCCAGAGGAATCACTGTCACTTCAGCTCTCTCACATCAAGAAAAGAAACCCCCTAACTCTTTCCATGAGAAGGCATCCACGAGAAAAAAAAAAAAAAGGACTCTTCCAAGTAATGTGCTGCTTGAGTTACTTTTACTGCAGGTGGCTATCCAGCAAAAACAAATCACTATTTTTACAGTGCAAGAACCCAATCAAATGAAATATCAGTGGAAAAAAATCACAACACAAAGCAAAGTTCATCTGTCAAATATAGCTATAAGTATTGTAGACTCTGTCACTGGAGTTAGTAATCTAAATTCTCTTTACAGTTGATGGAGAGGAACAGACACTTCTGATAAGCTCAATTTATTTTAAGGAAGAAACCTGAAATTGCAATCATATAAGCCATACTCAAAAAGAGTTAACCTATTTTTCACCAACTATAAAGGGAGTCTAAAGGAAGTCTAGCCCAGACATAAACATTTACAATTCTGGAAGATAAATCCTCTGTTATCTCTTAAACAGCAGAAACATGGGTGCTGCACTGAGGAACACAGAACAATAGCAAAAGAAAGATGTGTAAACAGTAGTGCAGTTACAAGGAACAGAGCTGGATGTATGCCTCTCTTCCTTCAAGAACTAAAAGAAAACAACACAAATATGTTTACAGTATCTGCTATATTATTGAGCCTTTCTGTGCTCTGTGGTATTGCTGTGCAGGCTGCTGCACTAGAACAAGGACAAGGAGACTTCTTGCTCTGATAGTATAGAGTGGTACCTGAGATCACTCACTTTGCAGGAAGCTCTAGGCTCTCTCCAATTCAAGCTGTATGAAAAAAACTGGCTCAAATATTTCTAGATTTAACCATAACAGTCACCAGTTTCATACCCAAAGGTACGTATATAAATAAGTATAAAGCACAGTGGTCTTGAAAAGTCATGGTCAGTTTTATGCAACACAGCAGTTGCCTCAACTCATGAGTTTTATGCAACACAGAAGTGCCTCAACTCATTTTCCTATTATGTTTAGATGATCTCAAGCCATTTCTACACAGAGTAAGGATCAAAAGGCAATAGCTAGTAGAAAAACAAGGTGATGTGGAACAGGAAATACTTTTATTCTGCAGAATACAAAAGCCGTGTGCTTTTGATGTTAGTTGTAATGAACTCGTAATGAGCTCTTCTGCATGAGGCACACTCAAGTAGGGTAAAGTGTTACATATTATACAGCACACCAAAGTACATATGAGATCTCAGGAAAACAACTTCACAGTTTGTGTCATTTTTCTACTGTCACTTGGGAGTTCCATCATCAATCATTTTATATTGTGCTCTGCTAAATGTTGTCACAAAACTTTTTCCTTCTATCAAGACTACCCTGAGCTATACAGTCATACTGTATTGTTCCTGCCAAATATCTGCCCATGTTAAAGTAATTGCTGAAAATATAGACACAGTAGGCTATGATGTAGTATGTTAAATATCTCACTAATATATTGTCTGTCTATCACACAAAAACTAAGGGAAGTATGCCAAGACCCTTCTGTTTGGACATGCTGCAGCATCCCTCTTGTCTTTAGTCATCATTCATGCCATTGAAGTCTTGTTTTTTTGACTAGTGCTACTGAAATGGAAGGAAAGATCTTATGGCCACAACATAATGATATATTGTCCTTTTGGGATTAAACCATGTGTATTTCTTAAATCCCTACATAGACAGTCATCCCCCTCACTGAATAACTGACCATCCCACTTTCCAGGAAGATATTCTCAATGGATAACAGAGTATGTTCATGTGCATATACCCTTAAACAAGGAAAACACTTGCCAAAGAATAATGGAGGCAAAGCAACCATCATGCACACCCCCAAAGCCTCTAAATTCTCACATTGGCATGGTCAGGAGCAAGAGGTAAGCTTGCTAAGAGCTACCCTCCCATTTTGACTTGCATTTCATGCTGTACTTGGCACAATCTGAAGAATAATTTCAAGCTGGCAGAACCATATGAATATGAATCCTAGCTGGAATGGGTTTTCATACTTCTCTCACAGACCATCCAACAATCCTTTGACAGAGTCTGGCCTCTGTTCACAAACAGAGATGTGTCCATTGTTACCAGCATAACAGGGCATATGGCTGCACTTCTGTCTGGACATAATTGCTACAGAAATTTGCCTGAAACAGACAATGGATGTTGCTACTTAAATGCTGGTTCAGTGTGGCTCACCAGAGGCAGCTTGCTGTTTTTATTTATCCTATTAAAGCCTTCTTGTCAAAAGAGTGGCCTTTTTCCCATGTCCAGTGTAACTGTTTCTCAGCCAGCTTCAGTAGGTGTGTTTTCTACTTTTGTTTCTCCCTTTTTCATAATGTGAGAGGACCATAGCACTTATTTTTACAGTCCTCTGGAATAAACAAAATAGAAGCTACATCTCCTTGTTTAAGTAGTGCTCCTCAAGGATTAATAAAAACACTCATGCATTTCCTGGATGAAGTGACCTCTCCTCTCCTCTCCTCTCCTCTCCTCTCCTCTCCTCTCCTCTCCTCTCCTCTCCTCTCCTCTCCCTCTCTACATGAAATTAACCTAATAGACACAGGTGAGTGAGTTTAAGTACTTATTTTTGTCCACTAACAGGTAGGTAGCAGCATCAATCATGTGCTTGTTGGCTAAGACAACAAAATACCCAGGGCTCCTACCCTTCTGCTTAGGTTCTACGAGTCAAACTTGAAGCAGATTGCAAGAGCTATACGGAGCATTTTCACTGCTGTTCTTCAGCTCATGCCCTATAAATGGTAAGTAAATACAAATCAAACACTTCAGTAATTTCAGAATTTATTTGAAAAGAATATACTTGAAGACACAGCAGTTACTTTTCACATAAACCCTACAAAAACGCTATGTACTTCAGCACTTGGGAACATTTTTCAAAACAATACATTTACATTTCAGAAAGAATGTTTCAGTGTCAGGTGATGTAAGTGTGTTGAAAGTGCTCCTCCTTTCTCTTTGATAATTTCAGATTTGTTAGTCAGTACTGGAATTTCATTATTTGTAAAGTATTGGACCAATTTTTTATATTAAATGTTAAACTGAAAGGTGGTTTTACTTCCTTCTGTTGCATTCTAGTTCTGGGACTATGTTATTTAAATGTTGCATTAAGACTAGAAGAATTATTCTAGCCCCAGCATTAATCCAACAGAACATTTAAATTATTGAAATATTTAACACGTTTATAAGCATGTAAAGGTTTTTTAATACTGCATAAATTTTTGCACATTTAGTCACATACTTTATAATCCTGTTTTAATATGTGAACAGAGAAAGGATAATATGTAACAAATGTGCAAGTTACATCTAAAAGCATACGACAGCTAATGATACAGCAAAATTACATATATTGCTGATCAGCAAGCCTGGAGAGGTTTTTGTTAATTTTAAACCCTTTGTTTTTTTCACAGCTGTGAATACTGAGACTGACTTACAAAACATCTGTGTGCTTCAGTATTCCCAGAGCAGGAAGCATTTGAAGAATGAATTATCTGATATTTTAAAACAATTGTTGCTGTTAACCTAACTTTACAATAAAACCTCTCATACCCAGGGTGAGACTGATCTCACTTCCAGCCAGCTAAATCTAATCGAGACATTTAACTTCCTTCACTGTTAAATAAGTAAGAACAAGCCACTTTAAAAGTTTTTACTCTTTTGCACAGGTATAGATAGCATAGAAATCCTTCGCTCACATGTAAGTACCCTGTACCAATACAGGCCTTGCCTCCAGTTGCCTCCAGATTGGCACAGGTCTCCAGCAGGACTTGTGTCACACTGTGAGACCCAAGAAAACCCTGGATAACCCAGAGAGTCTCAAATGGCATTATCTACATATGTATGAGCAATGGAATCTAGCCCCAGACATTCAGGTTGTAATGAAATGCCCCAGAAATACCTTCCTCTGTCACCTTGTATAAAGAGAAACAAGACAACTAGAGCGAGACTCAGTACCCAGAGAGCCATGTCACTGACAAACATGATGCAGGACATGGGGGATGCCTGTGTTCACTGAAGTAAAAGCTGCAATGAGCCATGTTATTCTGTGGCATCTCCTATGCCTCAGAAAATATCTATTTAGAGCATTTGACTGAGACCAGCAAATGAAGCTAGTGATTTGGGCATAGAAAAGGGTTTCAGTTGCAGCATTCCAGTTCCACAGGGTGGCCTTTGGCCCCAAATAACAAAGTTTAAGGCACTGGCTTTTCTTGTAGACCAGCCAGTGTGTTATGGAGACCAGCTCAGGTGCAAAAATCTTTCGTAATGATTGTATAAGGGCCTTGTAACCCAAGTAACTGTGTTAATAGTACTTTGAGAACTACACTTTTAGACCTTTCTATTATTCAATTATTTGTGGAATTATGGCTATGAGGTTGCAAACCTATGCATTTAGTAAATTGCTTTAACTTATCATGTACAAAATGAAAAAAATCCTTTTCTGTTACTCAGAAGCACTGTGAGAAACACTACAACAGAAGATGTGAGGAAATATCATAACAAGGCTCTTCTAAGTAGCACAGATGAAACCTGCTTTTGTTACTACTGGGTGCTAAAGAAGTTGATAACATCACGCATTTCTTTTCTCATGTTAACCATGGGCTGCAATGAAAAGAATAAGGGAAAATCTTAAGAAGTTAAATCTATTAGTTCCTTTAGGTCTAAAAATCCTGTGAACATAATAACATTCATTTGCCAAAAAAAAAGAGAAAAAAGGTAGTTTATATGGGGGAATTGGTAGACAGCTATTTAGATGTAAATTATTTTCAGACTTGAGCTGCGTGGGTTTTGCTCTGTCATTCATTTAAACAGAAATGTCCTATGCTCTGAACAAATGCACTACAAGTATCTTGAGACACACTTCAAACAATCTCACAGCATATGCAACTCTTCCTCTAAAGTGCTTGCATAACATGGAAATTAATACCAAAAAAACCCCCCTGCAAAAATAGCAGTCCAGCTTCTTAGACAAGCTGAATTTTAAACCTTTATTGTGATGTAAATTTGAGTAACATTGTAAGTAGTTCTGAGAAATGTTAGCCTTAGTTTATCAAAATTGTTTAAAATGAACAGTCATTTTGCCTTTCATATTTCATCTATAATTGCCTCTAGAGTGGTTGCAAATTTTCTGGTTAATGGTTCAGGGATCAAAATTAACTACTTATCTACTGAAATGTGGTCAAAAGGCTGAAAAATCTTTGGATATTTTAGCAGGGGAGCAATTGTAAAGAAGCTATGGCAGTGTTACCTGTGTCAGAGGACAGTCTTTACTGGAACAAGCCACAGGACAGGGAGACACATTCTTGATCATTATCACACTTATTACAACCAACCATGTCATCCTCATCCATCTCCAAAGTCAGACAGGATCCATCTTAAATTAGGTATTTTCTCCTTTATACTTCTGGAAGCTGATTATGGAGTATCATCGATTGGGTATTTTCTTCCAGTGCCCACTCCCAATTCACTAAAAATTACTCAATCTTTTGGTCTGATAGAAAAAAATTCTGTTACTCACAACTCAATGCAATGTATAAAGAGTGGAGAAAAAATGAGATTGGCTAAAGGATTTCAGTTTGTTTTAGAATGCCAAGGTGTGGATGACTGCAAAAATATCTCACATGGCCAGGCCAGGTTAATTCGAGTATCAATTTTGTTGATAACTAAGTTTCATTTAATTACTAACAGAGAACAGTCTTTTTGACTTATCAATGCCAAGTGAGGAGAGGGCTGCATGGGATGGTTTGACTGGGCAGGCTGTGTGTGTGCTATGCAGCCAGCCAGCAACTTGAGGACAGAGCAAGCCCCTGAAAGGGGGAGCACTATCCCAGGCCACAAGAGCTGTATGGTAGTTGTGATGGTTGCTCCGGACAGGCAGACACAGATATTCAACGGTCAAAATGGGAAGAAAGTTATAGTTTTTCCCCTCAGCTCCAGGCATAAGCCCCATGAGTCTCGGGATCATCAGAGAGGGTCCACTGAGGTGGATCTGCAGGATGTGAGCCAGTAGTGCACAGATTCTGTCCCTTTCCCAAAGTATAACCCTGAAGGAGCAGGCTGTCGTATTCTTACTGGCACCACAATCCTCCTCCTGCCAGCACTGCTCCAGCACATGAGGAATCTGCTTGCTCTAGCTTCCAGAGACCCCTTCAAAGGCTCTATCAGAGAGGGTTCAGGACAGAGAGGGCTCATTAATGTCTCCTTTTCCTTACTGTGAGTGCTGCACAGGAGCCAGAGGCTCTGTTGTGTTCACAGGAATACCCTGGGAATCTAATTTTCCCTGCCCCCAGAAGCTTGGGGTACATTTCTGACTTACAGCTAGAAAAAAGCTCTGTGTGTCCCACTATTTCTCACACATAAAAAATTAAACTGTAGACCATTAGCCAAACTAAGAAGTTGTTTGTAGTTCAGACTTATAAAGTGTTTTTTTTCCTGCAAACTCCACTGTTCCCCTATGCCTGTTCTGCTTTCTTTACCTGCTGCAAGTCCAACAGGAACAGGAAGGGATCAGGGCCCAACCTTCTGTCTTTCTTCTCCTCACATAGTCATATGAAGATTTCTGACATATATACGTATATATTTATACGTACGATTAGTTCCTGTTCCAAAGAAAATGGGCAGCAAATCAGAAAGTGTTCTCAGTTCATGTGGGTACAATGTATTCAAAAATCAGCACAAAAAATAATTTCAAAGCAGTGCAAAAAGAGGTGGGGAAGAGTACCAATGGAACAGGCAGCCTGTGCCCACTCAGGCAGGGGCTTCCTCTTCCTTGTAAATGATTGGCTGGTCCTGCCAGAAGAAAAGTATTATCATCTACAGCAGGGACAATTTCAAGTCTGATTCTTAAGAAACAGTCTTTCTTAGTCTTCTCTTCTTTTTGCTTTCCTTTGTCCTGATAATTCCGCTTTTTTCAACTATGCTAACCTTGGATTTTCTTTTGCTGCCATCAAGGATTTCCTATGACCATCAGACAAAGCGCTTTATTTAAGTACAAATAAATTAACCGAATCTATTTCCTGTCTTGAAAAATCTGTTATCAATAAAAAGGTTTTTAAGTAGACTGAGTGCTCTACCTTTGGTACTCAACTTCTTATTAGACTTTATATCTGTTTTTCTTTAAAATCTCTTTCAAGAGTTTATAAAATGATGGTTCAAAATAAGACATCTCTACTTCCTTAAATAACTGACTTTCTTCCACACTTCTACTTGCTACCAGTCTCCAGGTATGAAAATACTCCTAAAATAAAAGATTCAGAAAAAAAAAAAAAAAAGGAAGACTCACACATTGATTTTGCCAGCTTTGAAATTTCTTGCACCAAATGTTTACACAGTCTACAACAGAGGTTAGCAAAAGTATCCAGTATTACATGCTTTGTAATGCAACCCAAAATAATCTTTGCTGATAACCTTAAACAAGGTCAATTAAACTATTGTTCCATCCTAAACTACTGTTCTATCTTTTTCCAAGACTTAAAAGTAGTTTGGAGAAATCTACCCTATTTTTTTCTTTGTAAGGAGTTTTTCAAGGATTATTCGCAAAAAGCCTGGAAAATTACAAACTTCCCCATGAGCCTGAATTCTATCATTTTGTTCATCCTTTTGTTCATAAATGTAGCTTTCAACTCTCATAGACCCATAGAGAGATTTGGATTGTAAAAACCTTCAAGACCATCTAGTCTCAACCTCCCTGCCATGGAAGGGACAGCTTCCACTAGAGCAGCTTGTACAAAGGGCCCACCTCTCAGGGTGTGTCCCTCTGGATGGCATCCCTGCCTTCCTGTGTGGATCGCACCACACAGCTTGGTGCTGTCAGCAAACTTGCTGAAGGAGCACTCAGTCCCACTGCCAATGTCACTGACAAAAGTTACAGAGAGCTGGTCCCAAAACCTACTCCTGAGGGCAGTGCTCATCACTGGTCTCCCCTTGGACATTGAACAGTTGACTGCAAGGCTTTAAATGTAAGCATGCTGCCAGTTCCTTGTCCACCAAGCAATCTATTATCTGGCTCAGTCTTTCCTTTTTGATGCCTCCCTTGCAGATTCAGTGTACTTTCTCTCCAAACTTCTGGGCATATGTTGACAATAGTTTTTAAATGGTCACAATCTGAGAGGAACTATTCTGAAATGCAATTCAGTTGATTGTTAATAGTAGTCATCAGAATACTTTGTAATTATTCCTGTGAGAATACTTTTATAGATTACATGAAAGGATGATTGCAGAGGAAAATAATGGCTGTCTTGAGCACTTGTTATTTATCTAGAAAGCATTTTTTAATAAAGGAAAAGTTTCTGGCATACATTATGTAAATGTTGTATTGTTTCAAGTCCTTGCTCTTAGCTTCTCTTCTATCCAATTTTCTAAAATACTTGCCTTTGTTTTTGAGTGCCACTACATCTAGAAATGCAGAACTATAGCAATTTGTGACAACTAGCTCTGCTGGAGAAAGCATGACCATGTGATCTGGGAACTTGTCATACACATACTATTTGTCTTGTTTCTTGCCATAAATTAAATATAAATGAATTTCTTTCATGTTTCACTCTGGCATATTGCCATGGTTTCACCCCAGCCAGCAACCAAGTACCTCGCAGCTGCTTGCTCACTCCCCCACCAGCAGGATCAGGGAGAAAACTGGAAGGGTAAAAGCTAAGAAAATTCATGAGTTGAGATTAGGCTAGTTTAACAGGGAAAGCAAAAGCTACACACAGAATCAAACCAAAACAAGGAATGAATTTACTGCTTCCAGGCAGGCAGGTGTTCAGCCACCTCAGGAGAGGAAGGTCTCATCCCATGTAATGCTTACTTGGGAAGACAAACACCATCATTCTAAACATTCCCCCCCAACACACTCCCCATCCTACTTCACCACAGTTTATATACTGGGAATGATGTTGTATGGTATGGAATATGCTTTAGGTCAGTTTGGTCACTTGTCCATCTGTGTCTTCTTGCAGTCTCCCATGCACACCCAACTTCCTTGCCAGCCTGGGAGTAGGAAAAGGAGAAAAGGCTTTGTCTCTGTGTAAGCCCTGCTCAGCAACAATAAAATCATCTCTTTATTATTAACCCTCTGTTTAGCAAAAATCCAAAACACAGCCCTATACCAGCCACTGTGAAGAAAGTTAACTCTACCCCAGCCAAAACCAGCACACATATGAACATATATTTCCACAAAATACCCTGACGTGAGTGTTGGGTGGAAAAACGCGTCAGTGAGCCAGTAGAGTTTTCAAATATTTTTACTTACTCAACCTAACACTAAAAAATGAACATACATATTGTCCATTTTGTTCTTGCAACACGACCTAATAATTTTATTTTTTTTTTCCAGAAAGGCTCTAGACTAATGGCATCATCCTATAATGACTTCATCTCTATTATTGTTTGACTAAGGAGTGAGATCTTTAATAACATGCCAGGTATATTAAGCCAGGAGAAAGTTCCCTGCAATGTTCTGTGTTATTCTTCTATCTAGCTTCCTTTGGCTTAAAGGAAGCTGATCCATGACTTTTTCCTTCTGAACAGAGATATGTCTATTTCTGTCAAAACTTATCTTCTCTTCCTTACATAACTGATTGCATTCAGGTACTGGGATCCATTAGAATAAAAAATTATAAGGGAAATGCAATATTTCTCCTGATTTAAAATAATTGGCTTGTAGTCACCATTTCTACCCTGGAACAGGTTATTACTGAAAAACATCAGGTTTGCTGCTGCCAGCAAAGAACTCAGCCTTCCTCGGGGCTAAATACACTGCTCAGCAGAGCCTTACTTATCCTTAAAACATGGGGATTTTCCAGATACACAGAAATCTCCTTCAGTTTCTCCTCCTTTGCTCACTGTAAACTGAACAAACAATAAAATCAGAGAGAGGTTTGGGTTGGAAGGAACCTAAACCCAGAGCTGTGTGTCTGTGTACATGTGCTTGAACGTGGGGGAGGAGTCTACAAGGCCTGTCCTTAGGAAAATGTGACCCTGCTGTGGTATAGTGCAATTCCTCTGCAATTCCTTCTGCAAGAATCCAGCTAAACACTAATAAGTCCTGCAGCTTTGGAGAAATGGTATCTTAGTTTCATCCAAGGACAAGGTTAATATTTGTGCAGTGGCCATGAGAAGGTGGAGCCTGGAGCTGTGGGCAGGGCCAAGATATCTCACTATTCCATCCCATCTAATGATATGGCCAGGGCAAGGCAAAGAGGCTCTCACTTCCCAGAATAGAGGCACAAGCCACAGTGGGATAATGATGGTCCTGACTGGAGGCTCTGTCCTCCACTGGTCTATCATAAATAGAGATCACTCCCTGACAAGCCTGGTGTAGATCAGGCCTTCCCCTAGCTCTAAACAAAGATTAAATTCCCATTAGGAAGGAGAAAACTCTTATTTAAATGAGTGAACTCTTTTTTCCACAGGGAGAAGAAAAGTGTGTTCAAGCTCCTCAAAGTGTGGCACTGGCTATTCTATTCTAACTCGTTTTATGAGCTTTTCCAAGCTGTGCATAGCTGGATGACAGAATTTTTTGATGGCATTTATGTATACAGGGTAGTAAAGTCCACGTCTAATTGCAAGAAATTGCTGGAAGACCTTGAGATCATATACTGAGGGGTTGAAAAAAAAAACACAAATAAAATTTAACCTACCAAACTCACAATAATGTAGGAAGGATAGATTAATTCCCTGGACTTCCCAAATAAAGTTATGGAATCAGAGCAGACCATTACTCTGTGGAGGATTATTCAAAATCTTTATTTAAATATAGTCTGAATAAACCAGTTCAGTGGAACTGTTATTGTCTGAGACTGTGGATAATTATCCTCTGAAGTTTTTGTACTTCCTTTCTAGATATGTCTGCTTTCAGGTTATTAGAATTTCTTTCCCTTGTTTGCCTGTGTTTCCAAATATTTCTTTTCCACTTAGCTATATGAGCAGTTACCAAGTGACTGCTTTGTAAGGCCCGTGCTTAGGGGATGACCAGACCTGAGCCCATTAGCCATGGGGCTCCTGCCTTCTCTTGACACCACTTAGGGCACCTCATGGACCCCTGCAATGGCCCCTTTTCATGGCCACAGGAAAATGAGTCTCTCAAGTAAGAGCAGAGCAAAGAGCCACCTGAGCAGAGGCAGACAGGTGAAGCAGGAAGAAGTGCAACTGCAAAGAGACTTTGTCTGGTGGAGAAACCCATGCTGCATTTTTTCCCTCAGACACCATTGTCCCCCTATGCACATTAGGCTTTCTTCGCCTGCTGCAAGCCCAGGCAGGAACTAGGAGAGATCATGGTACCCTGTGTCTTCTCTCTCCTCCTTCAGGCACAAGGGGATTTCTGACACTTTCCAGTAGGTTGTCAATGGCCCAAGCATAAGGAAACACATTCAGCACCAGCATGTCCCCTGTCTAATGGTCTGTCAGACAGTTGTAAGCTCTCCAGCACCTATGGGAAAAGAGTTCCTCTCTGCAACATCTGCATGAAACTTTCCTCAAAATGCAGTTTCCAATTCATGGGCCTTTGGCCAGTCCTTTCCAGAAACCCTTCTGGGAGTTTTTTCATATTGTTCCCAGGGATTTTTTTTTTTTTTTTTCTGAAGTTTGGCATTTTATTTGGGTTCACTTTATTGAAGTAATTCCTTGGCATCAGGAAGATGCCTTTAACCAGGAAAAGTCTTACAAACAGACAGGAAAACTTGAAACATTCTGAGAAATAGAATAAAAGCTGTTTTTAACATTTTCAATTTTATTTTCTATTTCCTATTGCAATTTTTCCAAATTGTTAATAGCATGAATCTGATAGTAGTACATACATCCTAGAATGAAAAGAAAATCACAAAACAGAAGTCTGGTCATGAATCAGTTATTTAATATCTATGACATTTCCTTAATAACAATTAAATGTTTTGACAGGTCTAAAATAAACATATTAATGATAGGGAGAACAACTGTGGGACCAAGACCATTCTGAATTTGCAACATCATGTACCTCATGCTGGTTGTGATCTTCTTCCAATTTGTGTACAATCTGTAACATGAGGCATGATAATTCCTCCCCTTTCTGAACTACAGCCTGAAAATCAGCCTGTAACAAAATCTAAATTGGTCAATGCTAAATAGTTTTTTCTTTTGGGTCAAAACCAGTTATCCCAATAGTTCTGTGCCTGAAATCTCAAAATAAGGAGACAAAAATGGAAAATAATAAATTTTCTTTGAAACTAACAGAAACCTTTTTAAAGCAAGGTTTTCTTTTGCATTTCGAGTCAGATATTTAATCAGTCTCAAAAAGTGGGGACTGCAATCAAACATCAGTTCTGTACAACATTATACTTTGAGAAGCTAAAGATCCAAATCCAGCTTGGCATCCCATGTCTGTTTCAGAGCCCTTATCGGTGACTTTCAGATGTATTAAAATGCTGGCCTTGGTTGATCTTGGCGGTGAAACAGCAGTTAAATACTTAGTCATTACGAAATAAATGTGATGAGGAATTGTAATCCAAGCAAATCATACAACGGAAATAAACAGAAGAGAAAATAAAAAAGGTGAAAGATACAAGGAATTTGTTTAATGATAATGGCTGTGAATTGCTGATGTCCATCCAAAAGAGAGTATAGCAGTGCTGCAGAGTAGTTGGCAAACCAGCAGAGGAAGATAAAAATAAATGAGTCTTAAAATAGATAAATGTAAAGTAGCATATTTATGAGAAAAAAAATAATTGGCAGAGATAGAAAACTGGAAATTACTGTTTAGAAATGCAGTAATGGAGAAAACCAAAAGCCCAGAGCTATAATAAATATATTAAAAAGGAAGTCACATTGGATTGTCATTGCAATGTAAATCAGTGTCAATCTGTGCTGCAAATAATTGAAAAGGATCCCTCCTAAAACAAAAGAGGCAATCGTAATTTTGCTCAGTCCTTTCCAACTGGAAGCTATTTGTAATAGTTTCATTTTTTATCTATTAGACCCTTGAGTGTATCATATAAAATAATAGAACTGTTGCTGTTTTTAAAAAGACAGATTAGTGTCATATCTATGTCTATATCTATGCATTTATATACTCAATGGGTTTGCAGAAGAAAATGGCAGTGGTACAATTACAAGCACTTCTTTGGAAACATGCACAGGTGCCTGTGACTCGTTTGGAGGAATAGTGATAGTTCTTTGCTGCAAAAATTACACCAGAACCACTGTACTGAATCTTTGTTCAACATAAAAACCTGTAGCATGCAGTCAAGGAAGTAGCAATAATTAGGCTTTCTATCCAATAGCTCTGCTTCACTGGCCTGATAAACTGAGATGAGCCAGCCAGCCAAAGACGTAGTTAGGAGAACACCTTGCAATTCAGTTTCCAGGCATGATTAGAAGGCAAAGATATTCACAGTAAGCTCCTGAGATTTCATGCATTCCTTGTGGTGTCTAAGATTGGGATGACACTCTGCATAGCCATGATGAGCTGTCCTGCCAAAAGCATTTGTGAGATGCACTACAAAAAAAGCATCCTGAGGTCAAACTGTTATTTGACCTTGGATGCGGGATCAGTGTGAATACAGAGATTCACAGGTGAGGGCTCAAGGTCTCTTCTCTTTGCTTTTTCTATACTATAAAGTCTGATCACAAAATGTGTTTGGGATGTGTTCCCAGGAGCTTGCTTCCCATGGAAAGTCCTTCTTGCTCTGGAGATGCCATCCCCAATATTGACTTTTTCTGGGGTTCTGTATGCACAGCTGTCCTTGCTGGTGCTTTGTTTGAAAGAAAGAATGCTGTGACCAGAGAAGGGAGTGAGGATGAGTGCAAGCTCTTCTTTCCTTTACCTTTTTAAGCAAAGTCCTTATGGAGGCAGCACCACCTGAAGACATGGACATGGGGAGAAGAGAGAGGAAGAGGTGCAGTGCATAGTGAGGCTTCATCAAGTGGTATGGCACAGGGATGGGAATAGCAATACTGCCAGCAGTGTGAGACACATGAATCCCCATTATCCTTTCATGCACTTATAACTGTCAGTGCAGAGGGCCATTCAAAAATCAATACCAAAACCACATAAATTTACTTATATATAAAAACTTTGAAAATATATGTCAACAAACATATCTAGACCCACTATCCCCCACTGAACCTGGAGTATATAAAGCCATGACAGCCCAGGTTTATTTCACCAGGTTTTGGTTGCTTTTATTCTCTAGTCTCAAATGTTTACACATGATGATTCAGTTCATGCCACCACTAACTATCCCATCCCAGATTAGACCATAAACTATCTGCAACTATTACAGCAAATATGTGACACTTTCTCTTCTCTATAAGAAATTACAGTGAATCTCATGCAAAGACCTTTCCAAAAGCATCATTGGGTAGCTACACCAAACCTTCTGAAACTGGAATTTTTTGGAGAAAGACATCTGAACAAAAAAGCAAGCACACTGTAAAAAAGTTATCAAAGTAACTATATTCCTATATCTCATCCAACTGAACTTCCTATTAGAAGCATAATTTCTACGCTTTAGTTGATCCAGTCAGTGTCTGTAGATTACAAAAAAAATGCATGGAGTGTAAGTGAAATCTGTGGCTTAACAAAGATGAGGCATGAAATATAAGAAACTGGAATTTTCTCCATTGCTGTTAATATATGTAGACATTTCTGGTTTATTTATCTAGATCTTATCATAATGCTTTCCTGCTTGTTCTACCAAAAAAATCTATTCAATAAAAGTAAAGCAGATATAGAATAAATATTCTTCTAAGAGCTACATCACTATAAAATCTATTTTTGTAAAACTATTAAATATCACTGCAGTGCTAATGCAACTATTAGATAGACATCTCATGACTTTATCTCTAAGGTCACTTAATTTTCCAGAAGGCATTTATCATTTTCTAGTAATATTTAATGCATAAAGTTGCAGATATTCCCCTCAGTTATGACATCTACAGTTTGAGCTTCAATTTCCCCCTCAAAATTTTAATTCTCTTTTCCTTGCATTATTTTTTTAGCATAATAGGTCTGCAATGATATGCAGAAGCAGGATAGGAACAATCTCTATCAAGTGAGGGGTTTTGCTCTTTTTGAATCTCTTCTCTGCTGTGAAGTATCCTCCTGAACACAAATGTTGTGTCTCACCTTCCTTCGAAACATTTCCAGCAGTGTCTTAAAACACATAAGTAGGCAAAAGCACAGCATTCTTGCCATCAAGATGTCAAAGAGGCAAGTGAACTCAGCTCAAAGAGATGTGTAGGCAAGGATTTAACTGAGGTGCAGAGCTGAGGTGCCTGACCCCAAGCTGACAGACAGAAACACTTTTGCCCGAGGTATCGGTCAAGTACCGTGAGCCAGAGAGAGCAGGAGTTCAAATGCATCTCAGCCATTTAGTGTGAGGATATTTCAGACTGTCTTTTCAAGATAGATGGCTGCTCCACATTGTACCCTCGGTGGGGAATCATAAAAATAACTGTTGCCATCACCCTTATCAGTGGATCTTTATTTCTTCGTTTTTACAAATCTTGTTTCCAAAACATCCTTTCAGGTTCATGAGTTGTTTGTTTTCCTGCATTTGTTAGTGCTTGCTGTAGTTTTGACATCAAAGATGGGCTAATTGCGGAATGTTCACCATCAGAACACCTTCTCTAAGCGAGTCACCCTCACATCTCTTCATAGTTAGTTGAAATAGAGCCCTGCTAGGGTGGGATTTTTCTGCCTTTTTTACACAGCTACTTGAGAAGGAAAGGAGTGACAGTCCGGAAGCACTCATTACCTTCCATTGCCTGTAACAAAAGCCTAACACATAATTTAGGTGCACACAGGCATTAGGTCAGATAACCATCTGACCTCACTTCAGGGTGTGTTCCTGGTTACTTTGTACAGACATAAGCACAATGCTGTAACTGATGCTTTATAAATTTAGACTCTGAAAGAAAAAAAAAAAAGAAAAAAAGATTGTTCTTCCTAAAAGCATGAGCACTTAAGGTTTGCTCACAGGGCTCCACATGACTGAGTTGTGCTGCTTTGTGTAGGTGATGACATTTTCAGTGTCAGGAGAACATCCATATCAGATGAGAAATGATATGTTGCAAATATATAATAATTCAAGTCTTGTGATTGTGTGAACTTACCCTTTGTTAAACAGAACCTGCAGAACTGCTATAACAATGCCATATGTCAACTACTAAAATTAGGACTTGCATTTTATTTCTGCTGTTTTCCTTCTCTTTTTTGTGTCCTCCCTGCAAAAGCATATCCAATATTTATTCCTCCTTAGAGTGTATTTGATTTATTGTTTTATCAGAGGCTGGTTTTTAATTGGTTTTTGTTTCTGTCAATCCTTATGCTGGCCACAGGAGAATTGATGTGAGGAAATCCAAATCAGTATGTGTAGGTTCCAGATAGCTTAAACATTATATTTAGCATTAATAATTTTATGAATGAAAAATGTATCTCTTACCTTCACAATAGACAGTTCTTTTCAAAAGGATATGAACATGTGAAAAAAGAAAGACGGGTGCATATTTCAGAATGAAGATTTTTACTACGTTCGAGAAAAATAGGTATTTTCTGTGTCAAACTTTGGGTTAAGGTATAGATGTTCTGCATTCTAGATCCATAAGAAACTTTAGGTCATTATTTTCAAAATGCCATTTCATTCTTCCAAATTTAAGTGTCTATCTGTTATTTCTGTTATGTGTGAGATGGATATTCCACTTTGAAAATAGCTCTTGGAACAGTGAATGGAATTTTGAGTAGAGCCATCGTAATTTTGATACTTTAAATTTCTGAATGCATTTACAAAAACAGCAATACTGTGCTGTATTTTTTGTCATTTCCTTTTTGAAACATAGAATAATCAAAACAATATTTTAATAACATAGCAACTAACTCTCTATTGTAGATAATTATACTGGAATCAGCTGTGTTTCTTATGATATTCTGGCCTAACTCTGAATTCTTTCATTTTTAAAATCAGTATTACCTATCCCCTTTTGTTACACAGGTATGTCTGATTCTTCTGAGCAAAATATCATAAATTAACAAAGAAATAATAATTTATTTCTAGATACACCAAAGAAGAATTCTTTCCAAACATCTCCAGTATACTGGTCAGCTTTTCTAGTCAGTTTGTTAATCATATTTGCAGTCTGAGGGGTGCTAGAGAGGCAACAGGGATGTATGAGTGGATGTCCTGGTGAGATTACATGTTTCTCCTCCTGTGCAAAGATGTGTCATGGAATTTAGTTGCTTTAAAGTTCTATACTTTCAGAACTGCATGCTCCCCTAAGTGTGTATTGGCCATTGAAATGTGTTTGATGTGAATGTCAAATACATTAAGTGTATAAACTTCCTAAGAAAAAATTATCTTCAGTGTTGCATGTAATTAAGATAATGCATAACCTTAGAAAGGCACTAGCCGAGGATTTTTGTAATCACAAACCATTTTTCTGGTATCAACTCAGACCCATTTGTGTTACTCACTAAGTCACTCATGTCCTTGAAATTGTAAACTTTTTTCTAGCAGAACCTGTCACCTGTGCTTATTTACATAGTGTGAAGCATTATCTTATCTCTTATCTCCACTGATAATATGTAATATTAATATTTGATTTCAGCCATCTAAGAACTAGTTGACCTCTTGTTATGGTGCACAGAGCCTTTTTGTAATCAGTAGAGAGAGCTAATGTCTACATGGAGAAGTCTCTTTGTTTAAGTTTGTGAGAAGTTGCCCTCAGAATGTGTCTCCCCTGACTGTGGAAGGAGGCAAAGACTCATTAAAACTATGTGGGGTGCACTGACCACTGAATTTCATGAGGATTTTGCAGAGAATATAGTCCCCTCTTAGGAGCTCACTGCAAATTCAGAGCCAGACTTACTGGTGATTGAGAGAAAAGTCAGACACAGCACACCTTGTCAATCACTAGACTAACTGTCTTGATTTCCTACTGGTCATGTCTATACACCAGATACAGGCCCAAATGAGGTCAAGGAGTTTTCTCATTACCTGGGGTCCAGAGAAATTGCCTGCCCCCAGAAGAGCATACTAAACAGAGCTCAGGTTTCACTACTGATGAACATTAGTTCTCCACCTAATATTTCTGTCACCGCTGCAGGAAAGCTTTGTAATTGTTTAACCGTAGTTGGCATGAGGAATAATTACTATATGCAAAGATGGCTAAACTAAGGAAGTGGTATTTGCTAGTGAAAATGAAACAGAAGATGATTGCAGGTGAAGCAGCTACTGGGGTCAAAATGCTATTACTAGACTCATTGAAAGAACAGGAAAATTTTAAGAGTTGACAAGAATGAAAATCCTGTGGCCACCATGAACTTCTTAATCCTTTGAACTGAAAGAAGCAGAATTTGCAGGAGGCTTAATGTACAGCAGGTAGCTGAGAGCCCAAGGAAATCTTGTTAGTTTTGTTTAGGAGTAATAAAAATCAAAAGTGCTATGCCTTCATCTGCACAGTAGTGTATGTACCCAGTGGAGCTTTTCTATTAGAGGACAGGCTGTCTTTGTCTCAGCTGCTGGCTGCTCAACTGCTTGCTACCCAGATTTATCACTTTGGCAGCAGTGTTCATGCTGAAGAGTTACCCAAGCACTGGTTATGTGATCATAGTTCCCATTTGCCCTTGCCTCATTTAATTTACAAAACCACTTGAAATAACATAGCTCAGCTGGATGAAGGTGATTTTTTTCTATGTTTTGGTGAGATGTATGGGCCTGGTTTTTTAGTAAAAGCTTCCATGACAAGCACTAGTGGTGGTCCAAATGCAGTTTTGTGTTTAGCCCTTCAGTTCTCAGGGTCTATTTTGCCATCCCCCATTTCTTTCAAACCAGTGAGCCAAAGTCCATGAGTCATGATTCAGGTGTCTGCAGGTTGACTCTTCCAAGAAAGATATGCATCATGGAGAGAGAGATTGTTGCACAAAAAATATATGGAATTTTGTGATCAGCAGAAATTTTAGGAATCATACAGCTCTTTTCACTCATTCTGTTAGACTTATTTGCAGTATTCTTTGATGAAAGAAATATTTTAAGTGGATTAATCACAATAGGCAGACAATTTTCATTTATTGTGGAGGTGGTTTTTGATAATTTGGAAGCCATTTTGGAGAATGAGAATCTTCAAACTGCTTGGAATGGACATACTTGGTGAGCTGTTGGTTTTTTTCTTAATAATTTTCCTACCTTTGTCATATGTCTGAATTAATACACTTATTTCTTTCTGTTATATACCTGAGGTGCCACAGAATGTGATAGTCTATCATTCAGCCTACAAGGAAGATTTTAAATTCACAGGAAATTTGTTATTCTGGTCTCGGCCTATCACACTTCAAGTATTCAAGCCAGGGCTTCCAACTGCAATTAATTTTATTTTTTTTTCCCTGAGAGTCCAGAATTTAAGGTTAAAAAACTATGAATTTTATAGGCTGAAAAACATTAAGATTTGGGGTATGTTATGTTATGTTATGTTATGTTATGTTATGTTATGTTATGTTATGTTATGTTATGTTATGTTATGTTTGTTATGTTTGTTATGTTATATTATGTCACATTGTTATATTTGTTATGTTATGCTATGCTGTGTTTTAACACCAGTTGGATAGCAGTTCTGCAAAGGCAGTCTGTAGGGATTTTCTGATCCATGAGAATGAATTGAAAATGAACAATAAAATTTCATCCCAGGAGCTAGTATATTAACATCCTATACAAAAATCTATGTGCTTACAGAATTAAAATAGGTAAATTCAAGGGAATCCATACAGTTTCTAGAGATGCATGCAGTCGTGTAATTAGTAATTAAATTACATCTTGTCATCTCTCAAATACTTTATTTCATTATTCCAGTCAGATTTCATAATAGCAGGAAAATGACAGTTTTATCCTGGAATTTCTATCCTAGAAATTCTGAAGGAAAATAGGAGCGACGTTATTTTTGCTGAGAATCATCTGAGGTATCTGATCTGGTCAGCTTAAGTTCCCACATGAGACAAGAAGGAAAACCTGTAGTGCTCAGGGGTGAAACTTTGAATTCCATAACTACTCTGGTCATTTGTGCCTCTGAGTGTGCCAATTTCACTCCACTGGGTATCAAGGATCTCAGATCTAGATGTCTACAATTAATATATAGCTAAGAAGAATTAACTCTACAGCATATTGGTGCCACACAGGTCAAATACCAGTGAGTTGTAACTCTAATATTGTGTTCCTGCTCAGTTCTTCTGTGGGAAGATATATCTTTGCCCACCAGTTTTGGATACAGTTGGTTCTGAAAAGTGCATGTATGCCAGACTAATTTCCATACAAATTACTTGTTTCTTGTACTTATTACTTAAATTTTAGTCATTTTTTAATTCTTCTTGACAAATGAGTCCAAGGAATAAGTCAGAAACAAAGTAAAGTTTCTAGAGAAAGCTACAATGAATAAGCAGCAAATAATGCTCCACCATATTCTGCACAATTGTGTTTGCTGACTTACTGTGTGAGTAATAACCTGCTGAGAATTAGAAGCATCTGTGACTCTTAAGACAGAAATATGAATTCTCTTGTGTCATATTGAGCAAAAAGGAGGACAGAAATTTTATTTATTTTAATTTAGATTGGTTTATATTGTTATTGCCTATTTCCATTTTCTCTTGTATTTTTTGGAAGGAGAGAAAAATTTCACAGCTCAACCAAAGATGAAATGTTAACTCATTTTTCCCTTCAGTGTTCCTTCATTTCTCCCTTGCTCTGGCCTTTTGTACACCTTCATTGAAAAAATATTGCTACTGACCTTTTGGACTTCTTCTGTTTAGGAAAAAGAAGATTGCAGGTCAGTATAATTGTTTGAGAATATCTCATATGCCATAATCTCACCTAGCCCGGTGAGCTTGCAAACAGTCAAAAGTTGCATTTAGAAAGCCACAAATTCCCTTCTGCATAGCATATGAAAAGCAGCTTCACATTCACAGAGTTATCTGCAGAACTGGTGCTACCCCTGCCTGTCCCACGGCAGTATGTTCAGCAAACAGCAGTCATGGGTGAGCTTTTCCCTCGCAGATGAATGTCAAGTACAGTGGCAAACAATCTCCATCTGACCATGTAACTGTCTCATCATTCTAAGTTTACAGTCAATAGACTCTCTCTAAAAATATTCACCTGAATCAGAAGAAAGATTCAGAGATCAGTTTGTGGATCTGTGTGACTGTGGCTGAGCAGGGAGAGTTTCACTTTGTGCTCCTTAAAACCTTTTCCAGTCCTACCACATGGAAGTACTTCACAGAATAAGAAGATGCCTGAGTTTGGAAGGTGCCTGGATCATCTAGTCCCACACCCTCCCCAAGCAAATGCAATAGTTGTTCCCTAGTCCCTATAACAGAAGGCATAAATCATTGCTTGGTGCATTGAAACATTGCAGGGCAACAACGACAGAAAGAAGTAAAAATGTAAAAACCCAACTGAAATTGTGTAAATATGTAAAGTTCCAAGTTGAAGATATGAAACAAAACTTTCAAAGAGAGAGGTAGCACTGTCTTCATCTTTTAAAGTATCTTTTGAAGGCCTGATGAAACTTCTGTTTAACTAAATACCAGCTCTACAATTCAGACGTAAAATCATGGATTCACAGAATGGGTAGGGTTGAAAGGGACCACTGTGGGTTATCTGGTTCAACCTCCCTGCTAAAGCAGTATCACCCTAAGCTGCTTTTAATGCAGCCCAGACACAGCTGGCTGTGAGTGCAGTGACAGATTATGTTGAGCTTCTCATTAAACAACAACTCAGTTCTTTCTCCTCAGGGCTGCTCTGAATTCATCCTCTGCCCCGGATGCTTGGGATTGTGTTTGGGATTGTCCTCAGCCACATGCCTGACCTAGCACGTGGCCTTGTTGAACTTCATGAGGTTTGCACTGGCCCGCCTTGCAAGTCTCTCAAGTGTAGTGCCTGTGTTACTCACAAGTCCAACCTGGTGATCCAATGGTGCCTCATGGCTTTAACTACTTAAAACTGACACTGGGCTCTTGCTGATTTGGAGTCATTAATACTGTCAATGCTCCAGAATTTCCCTAAACTACATAGACCATTGCTCACACCTTCTCCTATTCTCCCTCACCTTTTTGAGAAAAAAAAAAAAAAAAAAATTGTTCTTGACATGTATGAAAGAAAAAAAGAATTCAGTGGGGAAAGGAAATAGTGAGTAAGAATATCCATATGCTGCTAAGTTCTCCCTTGATTGATTCAGAGGAAAAAACCTGATTTTATATCCATTGGAATCTCTGACACCAGATAAAAGAGAGGTTTTCAGAATTTTAATCATTCATGTATAATATAAGATGTGTTACAGCAAGGGTAACAATGAAATTATAAGGGGAAAATGAAAAAGAAAAGCTATTTAATTTTTTTCCTCAAGATTTGTCTTCTAAATTTTCTTAGTTATGCTATATCAAATGCTAATTTGATTAATTCCAACCAGTTGCTTTGCTTCTGTTTTAAGGCATTGATATGAAAGCAAATGCAAAATTTGTATACTCAGAACATAACACATACATGTATACAAATCTGGTCCACAGTGAGTTGCTAATGTTCATATTATATTTCTTAATATGCTTCTTGAACTTTAAAATTCTTATATTTTGTTGTTTGTGAGAGATATGGCCTATCTTATCCTAGCATGATATCAAATATGTAAAAATTAACTAACAGCAATCATCTTTTGCCAACTACAATAAGATTGACAGCCTGCTATGTTCACACCCACCAAAAAAACCCAGTTTTTATTTAGCAAGGGGAACAATTAAAGTAGTGGAAGTTATTGTGCTTCATTTTACTGTAGTGAAATGGAATCTGAAATATTTAGTAGAGTTTCTAGATTGGACCGCTTGAATGAATAATGTTTATTGTCATCCTTTGAATGAACGAGCATGATTTGGATCAGATTTATCATGTAATGCTGGAATACATAAGTATATTCCCAGTCAATTTTATACTTCCAAAAATAGAAATGCTAATAAAGATACTTGAAAGGCAGCCAGAGAAAGATACATCTTCTCCTCTTGAAAATGTCCATGTTCACCAGAAATGCCCCATTCCAAGTTTGTATAAGTTCTGCTTGCTAGGAAGAAGTATATTATTTGCTGAAATTCATCATCTAAGCACATAATATTGAAATGGTACAAATTATTAACAAACAGCATGCAGTCAGATGCTGAAATTTTCACAACATAATCAACTTCAGTGATAAAAATCTAAGCTGATAGCAGTCTAATCTTTTGACAGATGCTCAAAGAACACAAGCTTCCAGGAAAGCCCCTCTTGGCATTTATGAAAAAATAGCAGGTATACTACCAAGCACAGTTTGAGTTCTATGGACAAACAGTTCATTTAGTCCAAAAAGAGTTTGAACAGAGAGCTCTCCAAAATTGTGATGATAATGGCAGGAGCCTTCAGAGATTAGCTGTTTAAAATAATTAATGCATGCTATGATTGAGAGTATGACTCAAAAGAAAATCAAGGGCTTGATAAAACCAATGGTACACATGACTCTGCATTTTTTCACTATTCCTTAATATTGTTGTTGCTGTTGTTGCTATTTCTAGTAGGTTTTTCAATGAGGACTAGGCATCAAAAAGTCAAATGTGAAAGGGTGTTCCCAGAAGAGTCTTTGCCGGTCTGAGGGCACAGAGCACTGAGGTTTCCAGGAGAAGCAGGCTCCTGTCTGCTGCCTGGCAGGCAGTGTGGTGGGGACCAAGCAAGCCCCGACTGGAGCCTGCTGAAATTCATGCATTTTTTTCTCATTCCCAGTGCTACCCAACACTGAATAGAATGGAAAGGAAGTCTGCTTTATTGCACAACTGCTATTGCACAGTTTCTGAAGTCCCCAGCTCAGTAGCACTTGGGTGATTAAGCTGAGCACAAACTCCTGAAAAGAACAAGTCCTTCCTGCAGTTAAGTTTGACTTCAAGTGCCAACAAATTCAAAACCCCCAAGAATAATGCATTTGCCCCCTAAAATTTTTCACTTCCCCTTGCTCTTGATCAAGCCACTGAAGTTGCTAGTCAAATTAAGCTTGAGGCAGTTTTGCAATACATATCCTTAGTGATAGAAATTATTGTCTTCTTGGGGAAAACGATGAGTCCAAAATGCTGATTGCAACATTTATTCTTTCACCAGCAAAAGAGAGGCTGTAGGCTGCATAAAATTGTCCCTTAATTGTATTATTTAAATCAGCCATACAGGGACATATAAAGGAGGCATCTGTTGTTCTTTATCTTCTAATAGTCTTAGAAGGTGCTAACTGTCATGTGAATGGGTAGAAGTGGTTCATTACGAATATCTGCAGCATGACCTAATTTTAAATGGGTAACAAAGGAATTCTGTATTTTCCAAAGATGAATATGATAGCAACATATGTTGTCTTTCACAGCTGGAAATACCTCAGAGGGATGCACTGGTGTTCTGATGCAGATTGTTCCGAAGGATTTTTTTCCTGTTCTGTTTGAAACATTGAACACAACCTTAAATAGTATTTCAGGATGTTCTGGAGCTAAGGTATTAGACATAAAAGCTTCTTCCCATAATACAACATTTTTTAATGGGAAAATGAGACAAAAAAAACCCTATCAACATAGAATGCATTTTTTTTTCCAATTAAGGAATCTACCTAAATTAGAGTTTGCAGTATCTCTCTCTTAACATTTCAGCATCCTTTGCCTCTTAATAGCTTTTATATGCTTCTACTACAGCTTAAAAAGCAGTGTATGGTCCCTCTCCTTCCTCCAGTATGAATGACTTCTACCAAAACACAGAACCAAATAGAAAGCTTCCTCACATTAAGAGAGACAAAACAGTAAGTCTGCTCAATTCACTTGTCTGTGACATGCCCAGAGACGCTGAATTCCATTGTGACCTGCCTTCCCCTGTGGAAGGGCTGCTTTAGGGAGGTACCAAAAGTATGGTATTCACAGCACCATATACCTTGTGATGGTAAACATCTGCGTTATCTGAAAAGGCTGATTCAAAGCAAAATGGGCCACACAGTTAATCACAGAAACTTTGTGTGATCAAATGTGCAGTGAGCAACATATTGCCATGGCTGGCATATTCTCAGGAAGTTGCAGCACTCAGCTGGCTCTTGGAGTAGAATAGTAAAATTTTGCTGTTTTGAGAGTGTCGCTTGAAGGTAGTAAAAATATTTGAGTGATGTCACTCTGGCATGAGACCTACCTGCCACCCCTTCTTGCTGCCAACAGTAATTTTTTTTGTTTCCTCTAAGCAAGAGACAGCTGAAATATTTCTCCAGTTATATAATGTTTTAAAACCTTTCTTGTATATAGAAGACCGCACAAGGTGCTGCAGATGGTTTGAGGATCCTAACAAGGCTCATGTGATGCTAAATTGCCCATTGATATTTCTATTTTCTTTACATCTATGTTACACCCATCTGTGTTTCTTGGCTGAATGATTAAGGTCAGCCACTTTTTAGCCCCAAAGGCTCAACACAACATCTTTGCTATTGTGCAGTTAATGTCAGGGTTTTATTTTTTAGTTCATTAACCTTTTTATTGAATTTGGTCGCACTATTAATTCTCCCCTGCCACAGCAGACTAGACATCCTAAGTCTATGCAAAAAATCTATTTTTTCTGTCTAGGAGATAACAAAATAGTGAAGGCATCCTTTCTGTTAGCTTCTATCCAGAACAGATTTCTCTGAGCAGGTGTTGATTGCGGGAAGTTTTAATCCAGATTCAGAAATCTCAGTGACATCCTGCTTTTGGGAAGGTGATATGAAGCATTTTCTCATGATAAGGACTGTCAGATTCTCCCTTTAAGGAATCTCGTGTTTTGCAACAGAAATTAACAGATCCATTGGGGAAAATAAATAGACTTTCTTGACTTTTTCTGAGATGTCTTCATTTTTATTCCTCAATTCTGCAAAAAGTTAGTGTAACCACAAGATCCTTGCCTAAGATGGTCACACTATTGTATACCTGCATGACAAAGTCTTTCTCAGTATTGACAAGTATTTACAGAAAACACTACAGCAATGTTGAGAACCAGCTAGTTGGACCTTTTAAATGTTCTTTAAAACATGTGAGAAGTCCAAACAGGGAGGTGATCACTAGAACACAAACACAGGTAACCCAGAAAATCATATGCCATTTTGCCTTTCTAATTTTTAGTTAAATCACAAAAATATTGCTATTTAATTAAGGCGTGTTTTAAGTTTGCTTGTGGGTTTTTGTTTTGTTTTGGTTTGGTTTTTTTCCCTAAGAGTATTTTTCTAGGAAGCCTCACAGAAACATGTATCTTTTAGGGATATGAAACATAAAAAACAGGACAATGAAGACAGAAATCAAAGCGAGGCAGTTTAAAATTCACCAGTACTCAGTGTGACAATCTCCAGCAAATTAGTCACACTTCAAGGTTATTGTCTTAGCATAACACAACTTGTAGAGGAAGAAAAAGAAAACATGTACATGAACTTTTACTAAAGTTAATGTGATGTTCTGTAGGACTGGTAGTTAAATGGACTGGTGCCTGTCGATTATGTTATCACTTCAGTGAGAAAAACCAATTTGCTTGCAAGCAGTCCATATGTTATTAGCATTATAAGTGCTACAAGAAAATAATTACCTTGTAGTGTACTCTACAGCTAAATCACTGGAGCAGAAATGATCAATAAAACAGCCAATAGCAAATAATTTTGTCCTATTTTATTAATGCTGTTAGAATTCATGCACTTTCCAATCTGGTTTATCTGCACATCATGAGACATTTCATGTCACGCCACAGCTTTCATCACCATGACATTGATTGCACAGCTATGCAATATAGCTGATAGAGACCAGCTGTTGAAATCACTAAGTATTTGGGAAATCAGTAATTCTTTACATATGTAAACTTTACTCACAGAAAGTTATGAGGTGCTTAGCTAACAGATCTGATCAGAATTCAAAAGGAGGAAATAAGTTTAAAGCCAGGCACCAGAGGTCTCATCATATATGACAAAATTTTCACAGAATCACAGAATGGTTTAAGTTGGAAGGTACCTCAAAGTTTATCTAGTTCCAACCCACCTATCATAAGAGGGCCACTTTCCACTCAATCAGGTTGCTCAAAGCCCTATCCAACCTGACCTTGAGCAGTTCCAGAGATGGGGCATCCACAAGTTTTCCATTTGCCTCAGCACAGAACTCTGCTGAGGATCTGCTCCATGATCTTGCCAGGCTCCAATGTGAAAATCACTGGCCTGTAGTTCCCCAGGTCTTCCTTCCTTCGCTTTTAAAAAATGGGGATTATGTTTCCCTTTTAACCAGTCATGGGGACTTCACTATACTGCCATGACTTATCAAATATGATGGATAATGTCTTAGTCACTTCCTCAGCCAGTTTCCTCGGGACCCACAGACACATCTCATCAGGTCCCATGGACTTGTGGAACTTCCAGTTCCTTAGGGGGTCTCAGACCAGACCTTTTCCTACAGCAGGTGGTTCTTCATTCTCCCAGTCCCTGCCTTTGCCCTCTGCAACCTGGGTGACTGGAACACTTGCTAGCAAAGACCAAAGCAAAAAATTCAATGATTACCTCAGTTTTCTCCATACCCCAGGGAGTCAGGTCCACCATATCCTTCCAGAAAGAGCCAACATTTTGCCTAGTTCTTCTTTTATTACCAGGGTAAATACAGAAGCCTTTCTTGTTGCCTCTGACATTCCTGGTCAGATTATTTCTATCAGAACTTCAGCTTCCTTAACCTGATTCCTGTATGCTTGTACAATGTCTCTGTTTCTCACAGGATACCTGTCCTTGCTTCCATCCCATGTAGGCTTCCTTTTTGTGTTTGATTTCATCCATGAGTTCCTTATTCATCCATGCAAGCCAGTTTCTGTCTGACTGTCTCTTTGTTGGGATGCATTGCTCCTGATCTTGGAGGAGGTGATCCTTGAATATTAGCCAGCTTTCTTGGACCCCTCTTCTCTCCAGGACTTCATGTCAAAGCACTCTACCAAACAGCTTTCCAAAAAGACCAAAGATTGCTCTTCTGAAGTCCAGGTTAGTGAGCTTGTTGTGCACCATCCTGGCTTCCCTAAGGATCTTCAACCATTCATGGTCACTAGAGCCAAGGCTGCCCTTGAAGTTCACATTCCATACCACTGCCTCCTTGCTGGTGAGAACAAGTTCCAGCATAGCACCTCTTCTCATTGTTTCCTCTATCACTTAGTTATCAGCAACACAGTCCATGAAACTTCTGTGTTGCTTATGCCCCATTGTGTTGTTTGTCCAACAGATACTGGGGTCATTGCAGTGCCCCGCATGGATCAGTTTGTGAACATGAGGCTGCTCACATCAGTCTGTAGAGGGCCTCATCTGCTCAGCCTTCTTTGTTTGGTGGCCTGTAGCAGACCCCCAGTACAATGTCACCTGTCCCTGCCTTCTCTTTAATCCTGACCCATAAGGTTTTGGTCTGTTCCCCATCCATCCGCAGGCAGAGCTCCATGCACTCCAGCTGGCCACTGGAGTGGCCACCCACCTGTCCTTCCTAAAGAGCCTGTATCCTTGCATTCAAACTCTGCAGTCATAGGAGCCATCCCACCATGTCTCCATGATGCCAATAAAATCACAGTCTTGCAGGTATGCACATCTATAACTCCATTTGTTTATTCCCATGCCATTTGCATAGGGCCATTGCAATTTGGGATCCTGATGAATCTGACTTAGTGGCTGGAGCAGCTGGAATTTTGTGCTGCAAAGGAATGATATATCTCAGGATTATTATGAGGCATGAAGGCTCTGCAGTCAGCAATCTTGTGGCATCCAGAATTATTGCTGTCACATTTTATCTTTGTTGGCACTGCTGAGGTCAGATATGCTGGTGACCCTTTTTTCCGTGTTTAATGGCTCCACTGTTCATGGTTTTCATCCAACAGAATCACATTGATTAGAATTGGAGGAAATAAGATTGCACACAGAAGTCTGCACATAGCCTCTATTTGTATAAATTTACATTTACATTATATTTGCATCTGGGGAGAGCCCACATACTATATTTTTCACAGTGCAGCTGCAATGTCTTTGGAGCCTGGGTGCAGTGGTTGAACATATGTTACTCAGTGCCAACCTAGTTTAGCTCTTGTAAAATCATCAGGAACTGAGTAGTAGATTAATTAAATATTGTAGTGTTTATTTGTAATTCTAGCACTTCCTCTTCTTCTTGTTGAGCCATCATTTTATATTGGGATTGAAATCCTAATTTTAGCTGCATATACAGGCAAAGCATTAATTTGAGAAAACAGATTTTAGAAGTCTAAATATGATTGGCCAAAAGGGTGTCAGAGTTTTTAGGAGCAGATGATAAACCACATGAATGTATGATGAGTATTTCAAGGGCTAGAAGAGACTTTTAGGTAAGGACATAACAAGGTACTACTTCTTCTGTGACAGAAAGAGAGAATCAGCGAAAGACAGATGAAATATAACCAACAGCAACACAACAAAAGGCAGTATGTGAAAGCAAGCTGAACACATTCAAAACATGTGCTGAATGATTCTACCAAACTTAAAGATGAGAGGAGCAGGTCTGTGAAAATAATTGTTTTGAGGAAATGAGTGTTAGGAGGATTCAGGCAGTCACAACAGGGAGCTGCTGCAACTTTTACCCTACCCTTAATCATCAGAAGATTTAGTCTGAATGTCTATGAAAACCTAGGTCAGAAAATATCTTAGTCTGAGGTCTATGTTTTCACCAAATAAACATGCAAATGTCATTCTTGGTATCACTGGAAACTAATCGAGTAGAAGATGTACTATTAGGGAACAAATATTTTAATAGATAATCCCAAAGATTCTCCTCTCAGAACTAGGCAAAAAGTGATTTCCATTACATACTTTCCAGATTACTAATTTTTTGCAAATAGGAGCAACCAACTGGAGAAATATTATATTTCTTGTCTCTGATGAATAAAATTAATTAACAAAATCTAATAAAAATGTAATATTGTCTGGGAAATAGCTTCAAACTTTACCATGTCTTTACCAAGGGCTTTCTGAAGGTAATTATCTATAGGGAAGCAATAGTCTGTCTTTAACTCAGTAAAGACTCTTGATTTTTGTTAATTTCAAATGAACACTCTTCATTCCAGTTTGTGTTAACTGTTAAAAATAAAAAAAGCACTATATTCTCAATTGCAAGCCAGTCTGAGAAATACAGGGTTCTTTACCATATTAGACTCTAAAAAAAATTTAGAGGTCAACAAAATGCTGATAAGATCAAAGGATGGTGTAAAAGTAGAATAACTTGCAATTCGGAAATTATTTGAATATATTAATAGGTCATTGTAGCTACTTATCTTCATATACATCTTCATCTGGTATTATGTACACCTTCTAATCACTCATTACTGATGCACATTGCCTGGCATGATGCAGGCTGGTCACCACCTCCTGAGATGGGACAGCACCTGCCTACTTACTGCTGCTTGACTCCTCCTCTCATTCCTGGCTGCCTTCCAACCCTGCAGGAATCTGTGGCCCAGGGAGCACCAGAAGGACTTGTGGGGTCTTTGTACCTCAGATCATTCTGTGTGATCTTCTCCCATAATGTCATTTGATCATTTATTAAAGAACAGTAAGCTAGTACCTTCAGTACTTGCTGTAATCCTTGGTTTAAATGTGAGACCTGGAGAGTCACTTCCTTTCTACTCTTGAATTTGGCTCCTGCTGGCTTACTTGAAGGCTGTACAGTTCTTACACTGGAATCATTTCCCATACCCCTGACCCATGTCCATGAATATTTTATAGACCTGCATCGTGTACCTCTTGTCAGCTCTCTGTTTCAGACTGAGAAGTCTGTATCTATTTAAGTTACTGCCTACATAGCAGCTCTTCTGGAAGCTTTGATCATATTTTATGTGTACTGATTTTCGCCGGCTATTTTATCATCCATGCCATGCCATTAGAGTCTTCTGCCACTCTTTATTATCTGTTAACTTAGATTTACCCTTAACTTTTTCACCCTGAACAGCTTTTGTCACTGATTACTTCCTTAAGTTTGAATCTAGAGCATTTATTCCCCTTTATCAATATGAGGGGAATATCAGTATCATAAAATATCGATATTTTATGATAATTTTAAGAGCTTTTGGAGAGGAATCTGCTCCAAATGCTTTTATAAAATCAAATACACACAGCAAACAGACCTTCTTTGTCCCTCTTCTTCATTTTCAGCATAATGTAGTAGCTCTGTTAGATGGGATTTGCCTATACAAAATCTGTGATTTTCCCAAGTAATTAATATATATTATTTCTTCCTCATATAGGCTTATTGATCAGTATTTCATTGCACCTAACTGGAATCCTCTCGAGAAGTGGTCCCACAGCAGCCTATACAGAAGCAATTTTTAAACTTATAGTTGTGTATCAGTTCAGATGTTCAACATTTTGAGAGCTCTTGGGTGAGCACCATGAAGAGTTTGCAATTTTTATTTTTTTTTTTAATTTGCTGCCCTATTTTTTGGCATTTTGTTCTGTGATAGAGCCTTTATTGTGTTTCCCAAAGACTTATGGTGTGGAAACCTTTTGCGAGTTCCTCTCAAGGTGAATGAAAAAGAAATTCATTCAATTTTTTTTACTACTGTGCCTATACCAGTGAAATAATCCAGTCACTGCATGGGTTCTGGTTGGTGTGATCACTGTTTCACAAGGAACAGACAAAAAAAATTATAGGTTTGAGACACAAGAACTCCACAAAGTGAGGTTTGCAGATCAGCAATAATTCATATATGTCTCCTTGCCACCTGACGCTTTTTAAGATGAATCTCTGCACAGCTCTGGTAGAATCTACCTACTTTGGTTTATATATTGATCAATATATATTGACCAACACCTCTGTCCTAGGTGCCCTAAACCAAGACACACTCCTTCAGCCACACTATTACCTTCTCTTATCTTTGACTGTTATATACAAACTTAAGATATGTTCTTAATGTTTGAAATTGTTTCCAGCTTCGGTGAAAAGGTGGGTGTTAATCAACTTCTGTTATTAATTTCTATAAACCTTCTCTGGTACAAGAAAATATAAATACCTCCAAATAGCAATCAGATAGTAACTGTCCAAATGATAGCCAACATTATGGTGGACTCATAATTTGTTGGAGAACAACTGGTCTAGCTATCCATTATCAAGACTGGATTTTAGTTTCCTTTCTGATTTATCTCCATGGGATACTCACTTAAATACAATTTAAAGGTTAGATGTTTCCTTATACTTGTGCAGCTAAGAGCTAAATTGTCTTGAAACAGAACTGTGGCTTAAAATGACTGAGCAATAGCAAATTGACATTTTCTACCTCTCTTTCTGCAGAAGACTGTCCAAATGTTACTATAAAATTGAATTATGAAAGTTTCTAATAGGTATTAATGACTTCATAATGTTTTTTCTTGCAGCACAAACCTTTTAAAACCACCCTGACTAGCAGTCCTTTCTTGGTGCTGTCATTTTTATAGTAATAACTGTGTTTTCTTTCTAACCAGTGGAGAAGGTTGAACTACTTAGTTTTATTTCTACTCCTAAATATTCTGACTCAGTGTGGCATGGAACATGACTCTCAGCAATGATACCATTTACAGGCAATGGTAATAATGACAAGACAAATAATGCTTAATGGCAATTGAAGTCCTTAATTAATGACATTTTAAATCCTAGGACAATCTGTTCATTAAACATTGCAGTAAAACTGCTCAAAATTATTGTCTTTTATTCTGATGGTACCCAGAATCATTGCTCTTCTAACAGGTTTCACCAGTCTCTCAGTTAAATCTGACAGATATAAACTGCTTTGCCACATAGCTAGAAAAAAAAAAGAGTATGTTTATTTTACAGCCTGTGGTAATCCTGGCTGTTGTATCTATATCTTGGTTCAGCTGCTAGATCCATCGCTACTAAGCCTCTGTTGCAGAATGGCACAGGAAAGAAATTACATGGCTGTAATTAGCAACTGGGAGATGTGCCTCCAAGGCATCAAATATCACCCAGAAGGATTAACACTACCTCCTTACCACCTAAAGCAAGCCCAAGAGCAGAAACATCTTCTGCATGTGGCCCTTTTAGACTGAAGAACAAGGAACAGGATCTCAATAAGTGTCTGCAACCAGGGGCTGCAGCTGCTTTGGGGATCCATAAGCATCCCATGAGATGGGGCTTCACTTTGGTGGCAGATCATGGCAGGGCATAGTTGAGAGGTTGCCTGAAGCAGTTCTAGTGTGGATTTCTGTCAGGTCCTGGTGCACTACTCTATCAGCCAAAACCTAGGAACTGTTATGCAACATTTGGTAGCTAAAGAGCATCTTCTGGGGAAGTTAAAGGCATTCCAGCTGCTAATCTATCCATCTGTGCTAGTACATGCACCAGCTTACATGACAGGGAAGGAGCTGGTCTTTGGCAAAGCATTTCCACTTCTCTCATAATTGCAGAGGTATCTGTCCCATCGGTCTTCTGCTTCAGACAACAGTAATTTGAGAATAGCACTCTGGCACTGAGAACTGAAAGCTGTGATTGGATAAGTACTAGAATCAAGCCCAAAATGAAAATCCAGTTAAGTTAAATAATGTTTGCAGTCAGAAAGGTCTGCCTCAGTCTGTTACATCTTCTTGGTCACTTTCCATCAAAAGTCTTTCCTAGATAAGTACTTGCAGTTCCCATTTAAGATACATCTTAACCTTTCAGGTAAATGCTAATTGATCTTCTTTGCCTCATGATTGCTAATTCTTTTTAAAAAGTCAGGAACAAACCATCAGATGTGTTTAAATTAACATCTCTACAGTGCCAGATGTCATTCATCTAGGTTGGTATAGGAGGACTGAGGTTTATTTCCTTTGCCAGTATTATTCACAAAGATGGCACACTTTGTATTTAGAACATTCTGCTCCTGTGACAGCAGTGCTATATAAATTTCCCACCTGAACCCAGTCATTCTCTTCTCCTTTCAGGTATTTCTTTCAAGGACTGTGGATCTTGGGCTGTTTCAACTAAAGTCTTGGTGAGAGAAACATTACAGAGAGAAAAACACACTTTCATTTTGAGTGGTGCACCAGGACCTGACAAAAACCTATCCTAGAGCAGCTTTGGTTTCTTTAAAATTATTTTTCACTTAAAATTTAAGTTCATACAAGAGTTTCAGTATTGCTTATATAGCTTTCTATGGTCATCATGATGTCGATAGTTTCCGTAACCTTTTCATTCATAACACCTTCAGCCAGATTCAGTAAAAGACTTTTAAAGTTACTGAGGGCAAAATCTGCAGCTAAATTCTGCATCCTGCAACAGGTCAGAAATTTCTGCTCCACTGCATAGCTTGGGCCTGGAGGGCAGTCGTGCCATCCAAAACCCGGCGCTGAAAACCCACTCCTCCTGAGCTGAATTGCTGTTTGCCCCACCTCCAGAGTTATGCACCTCTCAATGCAAAACGGTTCGAAATCCCCAGTCCGTGGAGTAATTCACATCACTCTCCCACCATCAGCGGGGAAAGGAGTTTAATGAATGAACCCCTCTGACGCCACCTATTGGTAAATGGCTATTGTGCAAGCAAAAATAGCATTAGGAGTTCTGGGAATTACCATCTGTAAACAAAAACGATCCGTGTCCAGTGGTTATGGCACACAGCAATGGAAGGAGGAGGAAAAGGCTGTTCTCTAAGTTCTGGGCTTGTTTATATCCCTGGTTGTATTTATTCCATAATTAAAAATTATGTGAATTCAGTAGGAAAGCACCAGAGAATATTTCCATACTAAACTAGAACACCCTCCCTTCCAAACAAATATTGCAATTTTCCTGGTTTTTTTTTTTTTCAGTGATGGATCTGTGGCAAAACCACTGAAATATGTGCTCATCAAAACATGTTATGACATTTATAATCCCTGAGAGAGAGGAGAGAAAGAGCAAGCTGATTAGCATATATATTTGGTGGTGAACTTCCAAGAAAAAAACATTAATTGACTTCTGAGATTGTACTGTAGATTCTTCTCCTTTTTAAGCTAAATTATTTGCCCAGTTAAAGACTTAGGCCACGTCTGTGGTACATCGTGTTTTGGAACTCAATGTATGGTTATCTCACTGAAATTGTTGATTTAGGTTTTAGGAGTGAATATTTGCAGTGTTAATTTGATGGTTTTAACTAATCTGAGGATTTACTGCTAGTGGTTCTGATAAATTTTTTCATTATTTCATTTTGACCGTAATTTGATATCTGTACTTATGAAGTCTTAAGTGATTGAGAAGTATTTGTAGAAGGCTTAAGTATTGTGTCCTCTTTGAATTGATTTCTGCTTATTTCTTTTAATAAAACTAATGAAAAGCATATTCAGTCACTTTTTCTTCAATACATATTTTTAGATGTGCCATTGGAAAGGAACTAATTACTTTCCTTTACCGGTGGCTCACTCTGGGGGAGTTAATAAGACGAACAGGAGGGGATTATCCAGTATGAATGAGCAAATGCACACTGATTCTAAGAACTTGGTAACTGCAGACATGGCTTGGTAAAAGCAGAGGTACCGTTAATTTCAATTGTAATCAGAGTGCCCTTTTCCAGTATGATTTCCTGACACAGAATGGCCAATAAAAAAGAAGTTTCAGTACACAAGAATGTTTTCAGCATACAAACTTAATTAAAATTAAGATTTAAATTCAAATTTGAATCAGATTAAAACCAACTTTTAATAAAAATTTACGATGGAGTGGAAATTCTCCAGAGCCAGCAACTGTTCCATGAATATGACATTCTCGACAGTTTGCCTAAAAATAGCTGTTTGATTGATTTATGAGAGCAAAACACTGATTTATGAGATCAATTGCAGGGAGGTTCAGTATTTTCCTGCCCACAGCAGATATGTTGGTGGGATTCCAAGTCACTGACCCAGATGCTCAGAGCACCTATAGCTCTGGGATAGGCACAAAGCTGTTTCAGCTCCATGGGAGCTATGCTGTGTGAGATGCTTTGAATTAAGTATTTCAGGCTTACTGAGCTAGTGGTTCCAAGTTTTTCTCTTCACAAAGTATCTGAAACTCCTGAAGACACTTACAGCTTTATAAAATGCCCTAATATGTCCTCCAATCAACTGAAACAAGTGCAGTTTTTAATAACTCTCAGTTGCATATCTCACCCCTGGGCTGAACTGATTACATTGCAGACTAGCCTTCATTTTGAAAATTAGGTTTCAAAATGTGCCCCAAATACTTCAAATACTTTCAAACTTTTTTTTTTTTTTTTTTTTTTTTTTTTTTTTTTTTTTTTTTTTTTTTCCAGCTGAGACTGCAAAGACACTGAAACAACAGTTCCAAGCAACCCTTCTGACCTCTTCTGGAGGAATAACTGGAAAAGGTGGAAATTCACCAAGTCACATGTTCAATGGACCACATCACCATTACAGCAGAGAATTTTCTGCAGTAATAGAAAATATCTGCAGAGCCAGCAGGTTCCTCAACTCCCAGCTGTCATCATACTTCAACAGGGAGGAAAACCCAAGCCACCAACTAGTGCCTCCCATGTGAAGTGTCAGCATGTACTGTACATGATGTACAACCTATCCAAGGTCTATAGCAGTGGAAACTACAATTTGCTTTTTACTGCAGCCTGCAGCTAACTCTCTGCATCAGCGGAACATGGAGAACAGGGAGAACAGCACTCCAATTTTTCAAAATAGAAAACTTTGTATTCCAGATCAATAACCTGGATAGGGAGCGTCAGAGATGGCAGCCATACAGAAATGAGAAGGAAGCACTTCTGTTCAGAAAAAAACAGCACTGGTGCTCCTTTCAACCAGGTTTTGAAAAAACAAACAACCAACAATAACAATCATACAAAAAACCAACACAACTTCAGATGGGATCCAGATTGAAATTCAGACCCCTAGATTTAGGTTTTTTTCATGCCAACCTACAGCCCATGAGCCAGGATCATATAGCTGATAAAACAGAAAACTAGTGCCGTACAATATACCTTACAGCCTCTGAAAAATTTGTGTGTGTGGGTGATGATAAAGGGATGCAGCCTTTGGGACAACATTTGGAGACCCAGCAGGATTTCCCATAGTTCCCAAAAAGATGTTAGTTGGCTATCTAATAGTTTGCAGATGATTTATACCCTGGCTGTTTAAGCAATCATGGTAGCCAACAGGTAGCTTGAGTTGTTTGCCCACATTTGCTACTCTGGGATGAGCACCTGAGAGAGCTGAAAGGCAGGTATTATCCAGGACTGATGAGTGTCACACACATCCTGGAAAGTTATCTGGAGATAAGGCAGGATGCCTCAGAACTGGCCAGAATGGCACTGGACATCTACAAGTGAGCAACTTATTTCAGTTTAGAAGCAAATCACATTTCATTGAAGTACAGAGACCTGTTTGCCTCACTAAATTTAAAGTCACATTTCTGAACTGAACAGCTCTGCATATGCATTACCCCTACCCCACTATCTGCAGAGATTAAAAAGATCTTAAAAAGTGAATGCTCTTAGCTCACCTACATTTTTTTGGTGTCTGGAGCTGGAATATAATATGACACTTATTTTAATTTTAAAAAATCTTGGCTATGTGTTAGATGCCAGTGAGACTGTAGATATGAACAGGATTGTGGATCTCAGTTAAAAAAATAAAAATGCCTGGAATTCCTACAGAAAGTGCATATAGTCCCAGATAGGGCTGTTTTATTCAAGCACACCCAATATCCCTGTTTTACATACGAGTCCTGAATACCTGGAACTTGAAGATTAGATGCTGCAGTGCATTAGGCACCCATGGTGGATCTGAATGTCTGTCTGTATTTAGGACCTTAAGCAGCTTTGTAATGTCTTTTGCAATGGATTCAAGAAGAACAGACAAACTGTAAGACTGAACTTCATTTGTCCCAAATTGTGTAAACCATAGATGCTTCATATTTAATAAAAAGGTACCACTTGATGTTGACTTCCTGTGGTCCTTTTTATTAAGTGTTACTTTCCAATGCACCCCATGAGAAAATAATAATAAGCTCTGCCACACTTGCTTCACAGAAGCCATTAAAACTTCATCTGTCTTTTCCCTGTGAAGATGTGCACCCTGAGAGGCGGCATGAGACATTGATTTTTCAGAAAATTAAGAAGAAAATCACTTGCCAAAGAGCAAATATAAATTTCAGAAGTCACATGCACCACCATGATACTTCAGAGAACACATTGCAAACTTTGATAATTGAATCAATCTGACTGCTGCTTGTCAAACTTAATATTCAAATGCCTATTTGAATGCTCTCTGATTTCATAAAATTGTATTCAAAGGTGTCCTCCCTCACTTTTTGAGCAGAAACTTGAAAATCATCTCAAAAAATTTAGTCCACAGCAGAGCAAATGTCACCTGTTGGTGAGTCTGAAGCAGCTTGGGAATGAAAGTCTACATTTCTTCCTATAAACTTTTTTTCTAATAACTCTGGGATAATACTACTCCTCCTCATGCTGCTCTGTCCATGGCTACAGGGAACTGTGTTTGGCTGCAAAGCACCTTGAGAACTGCAGGTTCAGCTCCAGGATTTGCAACTGTTCTTAGATGACTCTAACAGAATCAAGGGGACCAGAGTCACAACAGAGATAGCACAAAAGGTGCTAGATACGACATCAAACAAGTGAAAATGGTGCAGGGTTTTGAAAAGTGGGGTTTTTCCTGCTTCATTCCACAGCAACAACTACCACTAAAAACCTGTAAAAGTCCTATTGGTAGCAGAGGAAAGGAAGAAAATGAAAATGGTTAAGGCTTTGATGATATAAGGTATTAAGTTCAGTTTTTACTTTAATGATATCCTTAATCCTTTTTCTTTTTAGTTAGAAGTTTTATAAGAAAAGCTCTTGTGTGACTGTATTTGAAAAGACTAATTTCTTACTTTCAGGGGCTAAAAATAGTTGAGAGAGTGTAGACCTCGTTGCTGCTGCCAAAACTACCTCCTTTGGAGCCAAGCAAGATCAACACAGAGCATAAAAGAGAAGAGCTACAGCTTTTGTCTCCAGTGCTGTCTGGTGTTCGCACACTGCTGGAGGCAGCTGTGCTGTGGCACTCCTCAGTCACTGCACTGGTGTCGGTGCTGTCCCAGTACCAACAGCTCTTGCAGGCACTGCCACGCTCCCTGATCCACCTCGATGCACCTGACCCTCATGGCACCATTGCCTGCGACCACATCACTCTGCAGGACCGTGTTGCCAGGCTGCAGATTGCTCTGGTGGTGCTGAGGGCATTAGGACTGGGACTAGGCTGCTGCCTTTTGAAGGATGTTCATGTAAGGCTTAATGATGTTCTGTGCAGAGACCCCAGAATGGATTTTGAATTAGTGTCTTCCAGGACTTTGAGGCAAAAGCACCACTTGATTGAGTTCAGTTTATGAGTCTGTTAATTAATTCAGATAAGGCTAATTAGCACAGCACTACAGCACCATGGCCCTGCTCCTTGCAGGGCCAATAAGAATTTACGGACCTCACAGTTCTGCCTCTACATTAAAGCCTGAGAATTTCTCCCTGTTTGGCAGGGAGCAGGGCACCTTGAGCACCTTGGAGAGGCTGAGTTGGTGCTACAGGCAGGTACCCACAGTACTCACTGCCCAAGAGCTCATGCTTCTCCTAGTCCAAACTCAGGCTAATCATACCCACTGTGAATTATATTCAGTTTGATAAAAACCAACATGGGTTTTGTTGTTTCACGTTGAAAGAGTTAACTGCTTTTCAGCTGATTCTAGCTTCTCCATTTATAGGTAGTGACTTATGTTTGCCTGAGTTGTCAGACAGTGTGTCATTCCTGTATTAGTCATAATTTAGTTATATGTTTCTGCATAATTTTAATGTATGTCAGATATGATTCATCTGGGATGCTATTTCTACCATCATGCAGAACTTGCCCAACTGATATTCCAGGTTAATGCAGATCTTGGGAGAACCTTAAGAATAGGAAACATATTTAAGCACCGGGAGAAAAATAAAATATATAAAGAGGAAAAAGTCAAACCAAGACTGTGAATTTGAGGCTGTGGTTAAAAAAAGGGTAAAAAAATTAGTAAAAATGAGCAGGTGCTATGCGTGCCTAGCTCAAGAATTTTAGCTTACAAGGTCAGTCATCTGCCATCCCACAATATTAACCTGCAGATACTTTCACATAGAAAATCACTGCAACCCAGGACAGGCATCTAAGATAAAGATGAAAAACCACCTTCTTCAGACACACTTTCTGTTTTTTCTATAGAGTCTAAATAACCAGCTACATTTTCATAAGTCAAGAGTTCAGCAGATAAGCCCCGCTTAGGCCAACTCAGAATTGAAAAACAAAGATATGGCTTAAATCCTTTTCCTATCTTAGGCTTTCTTGAGTAATTAGAAGCTGTAAAGAAACAACATACATGTTACTCAAACATCCTTTTCTTCTCACAATAACTGGTGTATCAGTTTTGCAAAGCAGCCGCTAATGAAACCAGGCCTGAGTCCGGGATCCACAAGGGGAAAAAATCTCATGAAGTTCAATAAGGCCAAGGGCACTTGGGTCAGGACAATCCCCAGCATCAGTTCAGACTGTTACAATTCCTGAAATTTTCAAGTATTATTGAGGTTTTGTCTGCCTGTGTTGCTTCAGAAATGACAATCTGTGGGAATGACCAGAGCATGACTGGGTGATTACAGAGACCCCTTTCTCTTTCAGTCAGTCAACTTCCCAATGCCACACATGGTGCTCCAGCAGAAGATCCTGAGAAATTCACATACCTAATATTCAGCAACTAAACATATAAGCACTGTGAATTCAAGTTGCCATTTTGACTCAGATAACACAGAGATTTTGAGCCCTCAAGGTGAAACTGCATCAGTGAGGCATAATGCAATGTGTGAGGGCAAGAATGCAGACCCCTAGAATCAAAAGGGCTGATAATACTGTTCTGTTTCAGTAGGAAGCTTTGGTGGGCAAATATATGTAGAAATGTCAACAGTTATAACTAATTTCTGCCTTGGTTGATCAGCAACAAAATCTCTTTAAAAATGGACTGTCTGTGACAGCTCTACTGAAAAATTGTACCATTATTAGACCCATTAATCACAGTGTGACTGTAACACCTTAAAATGAAATCAATCCAAATAATTGAAGCCTTTTTAAAGACCTGACTCAGTTTCTTGCACTGATTCTGGTCATGTCCAGCTGAGATAAGAGGAGGGAATGATGACTTACTCAATTCATGCACTTATACTAAGGCAAATGAAAAAAAGAAGAAATTCATGCTTCATAGATATGCCAATTATCTATGCTTGAAAAACTTGCATTTAAATGGAAGTACTTAAGAATTGAACCATCAACAATGGTTCAATAAATAAATATTGGTTTTACTTAATATAGATATAGATACAGAGCTATAGTTCACACACCATGGGACTGGAAAGCACTTAGATCATCCATTTCCCATCACTCCCCAAGGCAGGTTCAGCTATACTTATACATACTTATACAGTCTTGACAGATGTTTAAAGACTTACAACTTTTTGTCCTTTACTTCATAAAATACAGAGAAGACTTTATTCCCTTTTTCTTCATAACTAATTTCTTGAAAAGTGGTCCTGTGTCTGCCTTAACTTATATCTTTCCTTAACTAAGAAATCCATGGCTTCCATTAGCTTTTCCTCATTCACAGGATTTTCTAAATCATGCTTGCTATGCACTTCTCTCCAGTTATGTGTATTTTACTGAAAATAAGTAGTAATGACTCCTCACAAGTCCACTCAGATGTTACCAGGATCAAATACGAACAGCCATTTCACATCTCTCACAAAAATTAACTCTTCTTATCCATCCAAGGACACACCTTGTAGACAAGTGGCAAAAAAATACTGCTTCATTCTTGCCTTATGTCCCTCTGTAATCTCTTGTGCCATTTACTAAGCAGCTGTCCAGCCAATTTTTCCCTACCCTGCATTTGTGCAATCTACAGCTTCTGTCTTCAGGTCACACTTGATTCTTGCTCTCAAGGAAATGTGCCCTGTTTGAGTTACATCATTTCCCCCCGATATATTCTACACTCCTGACAATGAATATTCAAAAATTATTCTCCACGAAGTTTTCCAACAGCAGCCCATCCACCTAAGAGCTATTGTGTATCTTCCTAGTTTGTCTTCAAAAATAAGATAGGTATAAGAGCCTTTGTAACAGAGGGTTTGCTACTGGGCTGGATTAGATTGGTTTGATATATGTTTGACAAACTACTTACTAAAATTTTCTTTCTCTTATCTTCTAGGTGTTTACACAGGGTTTGCTTCATTATATTTCAATATCTTTGTAGAAATGAAAAGTACCTAATCTTATAATTCCTTGTCTTGAGACAATGGAGGGAGGGGGGCAGCTTTCCCTTTGAAAAAGACAGACATTTTTGGGTTTGATTTTCTGGTCTTCTGGAAGCTTAACTCAGCTCCAGCTCCTTCAGATTTTCAAAGTACCTACCTGCAAGTTTGAAAGACCTTCCATCACTCAGATGATATAGGGTAAATTTTTGGGTTATCTAGCTTGCAGCATTAAGCTAGCCACCTGACTAAAATTAACCTTTTCAGTGCAGACCGTTGAAAAAAAAGACAATGAAAGCTCTGACCTTTTTACTGTCATTTGCTAATATTTTTCCATTTCTATGCAGTAGTCAGGTGCTTAACTTGCTCTTTTCATTTTCAGCTAATTCACTTTCCCAAAATCTTTATTCTTTGTTTATGTTTTGCATTTTCCCCCTATATCTTATGGTCATCTATTCATATTTTGATAGGTTGGTTTATTTGGAAGATAAGGAAGGAGAGGAGGAAAGTGGTAGTTTCTTCCTGAGCTTTTGCACAGTAAAGAATCAATGATTTAGTCAATCTTCTTTTTTACACCATCTCCAGGCTGTGAACTAAACTGCTGTGTGCTGATAGCCTTGTAATGATTTTGCTTCATATGTACAGAGTAGCTGATGTGGCCACTATGCATAACATAGACAGGATCATTTTGTTGGGTTCCCTTTCGCCATCAGATAAAAATACAGTTCTCCAGCACACTGTGCATGCGACAAAAACCTGCACTGGGATTACCTATGGGATAAAGCAACACACAGGTACAACTAACAATGGATACAAGGGAGCAATGCAAACAAAACAGCATATGTGACTTCTGAAACAGGCAATGACGTACTACCATAGGCCTCACCTTGGAAGTAAAAACCATGAAGACAATCTAGGCAGTGTTTTAAGGCACCCATAATTTCACCATCCTATGTGCATTCAAAAATCACCTAGAAAAGCATATTTTATATGATAAAAATGAACAAAAAAACCATCTCAGCAAAACCCAAACTCAACCAATTTAACTATATAGAATACAGATCCTGGTATCAGTACTAACTACCTATGGTGTTATCTAGAGAATCCAAAGGTTTATGCTGACAGCTAGAAGATGAATATTGCATGCATCTTACAAGTTAACATGCTCTCAGATATTCTAGAACTGTTGCTCCAGAAGAGTCCAGTCCAGATCTGTGGCTTATTTGCCAGCCTGGATGCCCAAGATATCCAAGGGCATCTCAAGCTGGATGCAAACTGTTGGGGATTAGATTTGTTTCTTTTTTACTTGTAGAATTTTTCCCCATAAGCTGCTAGGAGCCTAACTGCTGAGTACTTGTGGGTGCTGGACCAAAACAAAGAGGTGGCCAAAAGTTGGGAGGGGGAAGATCACATGAGTTTTTGGGGCAGGTAAAGGACGGGGTTGGAGGCAGCTACACCTCTCTTGCTCTCAGCATCAGAGAGAGGATGACGAGGCTGTTGCTTGTAGCAGGAGGAGTTCACTGTCACCACCAAGTCCAGTCCTGGGAAATCCACGATCATCTGCTCCTGTGCCCAGGAATTCTGAGCTCACCTCCTCCTGCCCTGCTGGAGCTGGGCCGGCCCTGTCCCTCCGCTGCCGCTTCTTGGGCACTGCTTGGAGGATTTTTGCTGCTCTCTGGACCCGCACTCTCCCTGCCCTGCTGGGACATCCCTGCCATTCCAGTTACCACCAGTGGAGCTTCTGATATATCTCATCCACCAGCCTGGGATTTTCCACTGTTCCAGCTTGGTGCTCTCAGAGTCCTGCAGGGGCACCCAGACCAGACTGCCCCGGGCTTCGTGAAAACAAAGCCCCTTGAGATTTATGGTTCTGTTTATTATTAATGCTGTAGTTGTTGTTGTTTATTTGCCTTGTTATACATACTAGTATAGAACTGTTATTCTTATCCCCATACCTCTGCCTGAAAGCCCCTTTAATTTTCTAAATTATAATAATTTGGAGGGAGGGGACTTCAATTCTCCATTCCAAGGGAGGCCCTACCCCTCCTACCAGACACCTGTTTTTCAAATCAAGACACATGCCTATGTTCAGGTAAACAAGTCCCTCCTCTAAACCTCATCCTCCTTTGAATTTCTGGAAAAAATCAAAAGCTGGATGAATATTTGCACATGGGAATTGAAACTGTAAAAGACATTATTTAAACCTTAAAACATGTGAAAGTAAAAATTATGTTTGAAGAAGAACTTATCTTTAGCTATTGTAAAATTCATCCACAAATCATTTCTTTGCAGCCAACACAAGAATCAGGTCCCCACAAGATTCACAGGACTGCTATGTGCTTCCACAAGGAGAGCAAAAAACATTTTTGGTAGAGCATACAAGGCTGCTCATCTTTGCAGTTATTTCATATTTGCATTAAGTGCTACACAGCAGGAAGATTTTTTAAACTCAATCTGTACTTGAGAGCGGTTTTGTTTTGTCAGTTTATGGACAACGTGTCTTTGGGATTGATGAGGTTCCGAAGCTGTATACTAGGCAAGACTGAAGATAATGAATGAAGAGGTCTCTGAGGGTAAAAGAGGGATGACAAGTGATATAAAGAAGTGGTGTCCCTCAGGTATGCACTCCTTGGTTGTCAGCTGCTTTCCACAGGCAATTATCAAAACAACTAAGGCCTGAGGGAGACTCCTATGAAGTCAGTTGTACTCAGTACATTCGTCCCATTCAACTGTGCTCTCTAGGGAAGCATTTTACTGTGACAAGGCAATACATTTATATTCTTTCTCTTATTTATGGAAGGATGGGTATATATACATGTGGATACTGTAGGCAGACAGCTTTTCTGCCTGTGTCTGCCCCAAGCTGGCCAGACACAAGTTAGCTTTGACACAGAGGTCATAGGGTGTTATGTAGGATCCATGTCAGCAAGACTGATTGTCTCAGGCTAAAATCTGTACACACCATCTAGATTCAATCTGGCTCCTTCCCTGATAGCTCAGAGAGTATCAGTTCAGGCTACAGAGAGTTTTCGGTATTCCCATTGTGTGCAGAGACCAAGTAGGGTAAGCCCTCATTACCAATCCCTCTGTGTCAGCTCCATGACTAACCTGGCACAGGTAACCAGCCTCATGCATTTGTACACAGCACAACCCACAGGCTCCTGAAATCCCACTCTGCAAAGATGGGCTCCTAATATTCTTCACATTGCATGAACAGCAAATGTGCAGCCCTCACATAAATGAATAGAAGTAATACTGTTCCTATTAAAGACAATCCCATTAACTTCTGTTGATGCTATGCCCCCATATCCATCACTTTTAAATGAAGAGGCAAATAGATGGGAAAAGAGCTTCCATTTTGATGCCTGCTTCTGGCATTTTTGTTTCCACATTCATCATTGCCACACAGTGGTTGCCAAGTTAAACAATTGTTGCTTCTCTTTGTTCATTTGAGCATAAAGACACAGTTCTGTGGTCTTATACAGCTATTTAATTATTTTGAATAAACACAATAAGAGTGAAAGTAGCTGGAAGAAGTCAATCAAAGCAGGCAATCTTCACTCTCTTAATTGCTTAATTAAAAGTATGTTAGGGCAGGGAATAGTGGTTATACAAGATAAGTTTCAGGCCTCCTGTGGTCTCAGAAATGTATTCATTACAGAATCACAGGATGGGGCAGGTTGGAAGGGACCACCATGGGTCATGTGGTCCAACTTCCTGCTCACCCAGGAACACTCTAGAACACATGACACAGGATTGTGTCCAGACAGTTCTTGAATATCTCCAGTGAGGGAGACTCCACACCCTCCCTGGGCAATCTGTTTCAGAGCTTGGTCACATACACAGTGAAGCAGTTCTTCCTTATACTCAGCTTGAACTTCCTGTGCATCAGTTTTGGCTTACTGGCTCTTGTCCTAGTGACTGGCACCAACCAGGAAGAGCCTGGCTCCCTCCTCTTGGAACTCCCTGCCTTAGACTTACATACATTAATGACCTCTCAGTCATCTCTTCTCAAGGCCGAACAGGTCCAACTCCTTCCCCTTTCCTCACAAGAAAGATGTCCCAGTCCAATAACCATCCTCATTGTCCTCCACTGGACCCACACCATTACTCTTTTCTTTACAGTACTATTATGTGCACATAATTAATTTTAAGTTATCAAGTTGCAGCACAATTGATACAGGAAAATAGAGTATAAGTGGGTTGAGACTTCCTTGAGAGCGGTTCAGTCATTTGTAAGGAGTATCTTCCTGCACCAGAGTCAAATATGGAAAATGTGATTTTTAAATTGGACTATGTGAAGATTTTTGTTTTGTTTGAGAAAGTTCTTTACCTCTATAAGCATTCTTAAACTAGGGAAGAAACCAAAAATCTTGTATGTTGAGTTTTGTTCTAGACTGAGTATAATTGTCTCTTTTTTCTTAAATGTTGGAAAAATAAAACCACATATCTATCAATCAATCTTTAAAAGTTTCAAGATATTTCTAGGCACCCAGTGTGAAAGAAATAAACTGATTCTGATGTACATATTCAAAGATTTTCCTTGCACAATCTAGCTAAAGTAGAGGTAGCTAAAGTTGGCTGTTAAAAATAGAGGCCCTCAACATTTTAGAAAGCTTGGACCATAAAAACTCTACCCATTACAGAAAAGTAGACTCATGCTCTTGGGAAAGATTCTAGGTCTAATCAGGCAAAAACCTTCAGTGCATGGTTAATGTTCTTCTTGCTACCATATGCGTATATTTGAGATTGAAGTTTCATTCGTGTACAGTGTAGTGATTTTGGTTTGTCAATTTCAGTGTCCCGGCCAACACACCAATTATGTAGTGGGTCTAATGCCTGCCAAGTGCCCACACACCCACTAGAAATTATTTACTCATTTCCTGCTGTGGGATATGGACAAGGAGGAGGAGGGCAAAACAAGCTCAAAACTTAAGAGTATAAAGAAAACTTAATTAACAGATATTTTTAAAATAAATTATCAGAAAGAATCAGAATAGACCTTCAGAACACTTCTCCTCCCATCACACCCTCTTTTCTTTCCCATTGACAAAGAAGTCATCCACTGATGACTTTCCCATTGATAAAGAGACAAAACCTGGAACTTTCAGTCAGTTTACCATCTCTAAAATAATCTTTAAGTCCATTTAGGGAGAGGAGTTCCTCTTGCCATGCCATGGAGACTTCTCCACATGAAACAGTCCTCTTGTGGCTTCAATGTCATAGCTAATCAGCCACCTGGGAAAGGAAAAATCTGTTTGCAGTGTGAAAGTCCCACAGCTGCGTTCATGGGCCGTGTCAACTTATTGGGGTGCTACTTTAAGGATGAGCTGTTCTAGCATAAAAACAAAAGTTCTCTTCATCCATCTCTGGAAAAGTGAGGTTTTCTTCTTTTATCCCTGGGGCAAGGTTTCTCATCTCTCTTACCTCTCTCAGTTCAAGCTTCTCATTGGATTAGAGCTACTGCAACATCTTATTTAAACACTGCTGCTTCACGGCTGTGGTTAGAACACTACATCCCCCCAATGCATTCCATGAATTACAGGGAAAAACAAAGTCTGATATATCAAATATATCTTCACCATAGCCTCACAAAAGAATTTCAGCACAAGACTAAGGAATCTTCTCAATCCCCTCCCATCTAAAATTTTACTCCTTCTTTACTGACCTCAGTGTCCTTTGTTGTTCTCTCCATAAGTCTTCACTCTATTGTTTGTTTTTTTTTTATTTGGGAGAGAATTGGTGTTCGTAGTTCATTTTTACTCAAGCTTTATCAATTGAAACAGAGTTTTATAGAGTTCTGCAACACTGAAAGGTTGATCTCATCCAGGCTCTGCAACGGAGAGAGATTGATTGCTGTTCCTCTCGGAATGTGGTGGTTACGTTGTCTCTGCCAACACTGTACGAGCTGTGGCAGCCACTGGCTTTCTTCATGTGGAGCACCAAAAAACCCAGCTGCTGCCGTTTTTGTCTTTCTGTCTGCAGCATGGCTAGCTAAAGGAGACTAAACAAACAAAGTTGATTGTGAGCCATGCTGAAGCAGCTATGGCCACACGCTGCTGTCCTGGTCCTGCCGATTTTGGCCACACAGTCCTGGCCATGGGGCTGCTCCCAGTCTGAGATGGCAGAGGCCACTCGTGGCTTCAAGGCCATCCCCAGTGCCAACCGTGGGGCCACTCCCACCACTGGTCTCAGCCTCATGGCTGCTCCCAGTGCTGATACAGCCCCCAGCTGGCACAGCCCAGAGGCACCACCAGAAGAAAAAAAAACAAAAACTGGGAGGGAACTCTGCTGGGAACAGGCCTGGCCCTGCCGGGAAGGGACCCCAGCCACCCGGCTGAAATGGAGCCCAGCAGGCTTCCTGGTAAGCGGCCAGTGCCACAGCAGAGCTGGCACGGCCGGCTGCAGGGGCCACGTGGGGCCAGCCTGGCCAGCCCAGTAACCTGACCAAAAGCCAGAAACCAAGAGAGCCTTCCTGCGCTTTCGCTTCTATGTGTCTTCACAGAGGCGTGTTCAACTATTTTAAGTGGTTTACGGAGTGTCAATCTTCAAATCTAGGCAGCTGATTGACTCTTCAAATCTAGGCAGTTGATTCGCTCTACCAGGTTCCCCCTGGTAACTGGAAACCAGACTTCCTTAAACCACAAGAAGAAGTTAATTCAAAGCCCTTTTTTCCCCTTCCCTTATCAAAGAACTGGTGTTATTCTGGAATTAGTGATGAGCAATAGGATGCTAAGTAGTGACTCATTTGCACTTTCAGTTATCATACTGGAGCACTTGACCTGTACAGCTAAACCAAACCTCACAATTCAACCTAACAATGTTTTAAGTTCAAACATAATTTTCCTGAACTTACATGTGAAAACTGTCTTTCAATTACAGAATGAGTCATCCAAAAGGAGAAAGAAGTGCAGAAATATAAGTAATTAACTACAATGTACTTTGCAGGGGAAGATATGGGGACCTTAATGACAGTAGGGATGTAGTAAGCTAGCACTTGAATAGAGTCCACTAAGAATTAATTTTTGGTCCTGGAAACAGTTATGTCCATAGCCAGCTGCAAGCATAAAACACAAACCTGCAGAAGGCAATGTACATGCACACTTGGATCCCTGTATGTGCCTCCACTCCACGTGACTATAGGCAGAAAAAGTCAGTTTTCTTGTGAGTTTTTGTGTCTAAGAGTCCAAATTCATGATACACTTTCCATCTTTGGCACCAATTTACTTGTGACCTTTTTCCTCTCTGTGAAATTTAAAAAATCAGAGCAATGAAACTTCCCTAATACATTGTATTGCTGTGATAAAACAAATGAAGACTGTGAAGTAGCTACATAAAACAGTAAATAGTAAAATGCATTTTAAATGCAGCTGAGAGTAAATTACTAATCACAGGAGGGCTGAATTCTAGGTCATCCTACATTTCCCTTCTGATGGCACAGCAGTCATCAAAACTGGATTTACATTTACTACATAATATAATTAGAGAATAGCTTTAATAACGTATGTAGTCTATTTTTGCAAATTAAGTCTTGTCTCACAATACAGCTACAGAGAATTTCAGCTAGAACTCAGATTTTTATTTAAAAGCTGCATTTCTGATCCTGCAGAACTTTTATTGATCCTTTCCCTAAGCTATTTCACTGTAACTATAGAAGTCCAGTTGTCTGGGCTTCTGACACACTTCTGTTTACTTCAGTACCAACGAAAACTAATCTACACCATGGGATACACTACGCTGTATGACTGCATCTTGCACAGGATTGCAGTGCTAGGACATTCAGCATGTCCCAGCACAGTCACCTTTCCATGGAGCTGTAATCCCTTGTTGTGTGGTTGCTGGAATTTACACAGTTTGCAATCTGTTCCTCATGGGTCTTCAGTTCTGTGCTCCTCTGACCCTCTCCTGTGTGCCTCGATGGCATGTGAGAAGCAGATGCAGGAAAATGGCCCTGGTAATATTTTCTTAAACTGTTTACTGGATGGCTTCATCCCACCAGGAGCAGTGTAGATTAGGTGGGGTAAATTTAAGGAAATTACTTGACATCCTTGGTCACGTTAATGTTTACAGCACTTTTTTTTTTTTTTTTTAATTTTCCTAACATTGCTGTGCAGGTCTGGTCATAATAAACCAGTTACAACACTCCCAATGTCTTCTCTTTGGCCAAACAATTGTGCAAACCCTGAAAGATTTGCCATAAAAATGCTAGTGTTGTTTGGCTCAGTGATAGATTTTCTCTTTTGTGTAGAAATGAAAATATGAAGAAAAATACTCAGAGCTTGCTGAGAAACCTGAGCAAATTGTTAACAAAGTTAAGCTTCATTAGAGCAACAAAAATCCAAAACAAAAAAAGCTTTTCAGGCTACCTATTCTGGTGGGAAATGACTACAGTGAATAAAAAATTCATTTACAAAGTCAATTTGCATAGCTTTTTGTACATCAATATGCTTTTTTTTTTTTTTTCCTTGGGAGTTTTTTTAGTGGCTTGTTTATTTGTTTTTCTTTTGACTACTAGTAGGAAACTTTTCTTTGCTCTTTCCTTGATTTCCACTATAGTGGTGACCCGTGCAGATTCTTAGCCATTTATGAATGTGTAATACTGAAAATTTTACAAAGTTCATTAATCTTTACTCCCAGGTAATTAATGTCAAAGAGACAGAACACTTTTATACACACATAATTAATGTAATTATAAATGGGGGAAGTAAGGGGGGGAAAAAAAAAGAGCAAGGAAAGTAAATTAATTCTTCAGAGGTCTAGATAACCTTTTATTCCTTGTTCAGGAGTATGTGAAGCCTCCTTCAAGAGATCATGAACACAAAAATTAATGAAAGGGTAGGAGGGCTTGACAGACTCCAGAGGAAGTTGATGCTGTGCAAAGCAGTTTGCTAAGTAGAGAAGCAAGATAAATGCTTCTTCAGCTTTGGAGAAAGCAGAGAAGAATGCAATCCTTTGCTAGGTTCCAAATCCAGCTTCTATCAGCAATGAATTTGATTTTAAAATTGGTGAACATACTGTATCAGACTGTGTCCTTGCTATTTCACTGGTGTTGGCCCAGCAAAATATAAAGGGTGGCTCTAGCACAAAAAGCAAAGGGGTCTCAGAAGAAATTCTGCATAAGCATGGAGATAAACACAGCCCTGATATGCCTTTCCCTAAGATCATATTGTATGGAGAAATTATCTGAGGAACAAAAGGCAAGGGTGTAAAATGCACACAACAGGTGATTGCTTTCAAAGGTTTGACATCCTGTTGCTGCAGCTAGACAGTATTTTAGGACTGGTCTAGTCTGGAGGGAGAAAGGATTTAAGTAGACCCCTTGTCTAAACACAAATTCTGCACTCTTTTAAGGCTGTAATGATCTGGTGAAGAAATCTTTATGTGGCACCAATCATCAATTGAATTTTAAAATGGAGTGCTTGGCTGAAGAAAGGTGCAGATTAAAAATAGAAACTCAGTTGACTGCAGAGTCCTGAATGCCTTTCCTTGACACCTAAAAATAATTGTCCTGGAAGATGTAGTTCCTGAACTTATTGTGTCATACCCTTGTCTAGTCATCATTCATCACACAAGAAGAGATCAGAAGGACACTGCAGGGAGCAAAGATACATGTGTGCTTTGAGAATTGCATGGCATTAACTGAGAGAAGGGTATGTTTACAGCGGCTTGTTCTTCCAGAGTTTGAACATGCTAACACTGTGACTTTGCCTCTTTCACTCTTTGCCAAACTGTTTGTGCCCCAAGCTCTTTGTTTGAAACAGAGTCATTAGGGAATAATCTCTAAATAATCTGTGCAAGGAGAAAGTCCCTTTTTCCTCAGAGACACCTATCAGGTAAGGTAGTAAAAAAGAACTTAGAAGCAGTGGAAGCTTTAGTATTTGGCACATTTAAATGAATCTATAAATCACAGCAGTAGATCTGAAATAATGAACAATGTTACTGTGACACAAAAATGAATTAGAAAGTATAATAGGAATTTCTCTTTTTTTTTTTTTCTGAAGTTTATGATTTTCTGCTCAGAACACTAATCATCACCAATTTTAAGTACAACTTAAAAAAAATTTCATTAATCCATTTGACAGAGGTAGAATTTCTCATGGAAAAATTCCACTCTGCAGTATTGCTAAGACAAATAGCTCAGAAGTAACAAAAAGGGTTTAAAAATCCTAAACTAGCTTGTTATGTGGAAATTCCACTCCCTGAAACTTTTGTGTGACATTCAGGTCATGATTTGAGGTTAGTTTTAAAGGCTGATCATTTAATTCAGCCCTGGAATTTTACCAGACATATCTGAGGTTTTCCCTCTGTGCGACTAAGATAAATGTCCAAGCTGTAGAAAAAGAAAAATGTATTCAGATATATACTTGTATCAGAAGGTCTATACAAGTCATTCCTAAAGTACCTGGAAAAGAAATATCAAAGCACCCTTGTAGCACTGCCAGATTTCATTGTTGTGAGCACACACAGAGAATAGAATGAAAATACAGCTTAAGTCATATGACTTGCAATCTGATTAATAATTATGCTTTTTAAAAATAATTATTTTGTTATAAAAATTGTTATATTGATCAATAACTTTAGCATTTTATGAATTTTAATGGAAAATTTAATTAAATACTGACTGTAAATGCAAATTTATAAAATATCAAAACCCATCTAAATTAATCAGCAGAGTATAACACAAAAAAAGCAAAGGGAAAAATAGGAACTAATTCTGAAATAAGCAGTCCACCAGAATAACTTTCCCTCTACAATGATGCTATTCTTCCAAGCTGCGTTTTGTAGAAAAAGCTCAATTATTTTGCTAAAGCGGATTTATTCTCTCATTGGTCAACTTTCTCTGAAATCAACTGGTTATAAGGAACTGATTGCATTCTTTCTAAATATAGTATAAACATTCCCCTTCCCCGAAAGAACTATTGAATCAAATTCTAAAAGTCAAAATTGGCCTAGAGTATTTGGTGAGATCAACAATGATTCTGAAAATTGGAAAAAAAACCCCAAAACCTCAAAAATGGTCTGAAATGCAACAGGGTCAATTCCAAAATGCTCCATCTAGGCTGAAGTCTGGATGAGTGACTAGTGGGTAAGGGGCAGCTCTGCAAAGAACATTCCAATGATGATGGGGACCCCAATAGGGGCAGTAGCAGTCAATAGCAACTCAGTGTTGTGTGACTTAGTCAAATGTTAAGTCATCACAGGCTGAGCATATCTGGCCCTGTTTAAAATTAGCAATTAAGGTGCCTCCACTGGTGTACACAAGTCAGCCTTCCTGATTTCTGTTTTACATGAACTCCTATTTCAGCTAGTGCCCAATTTGTATAATGTCCTCACAGCATATGTTCAGAGAGCATGCCCTGCAGTCTACCCTGCACATTTCACATTTTTCTAGTGAAATTTCTCAAGGACAGACATCTGGGTGTTACTGTAGAATGTTCACTGGAATCTCTTTCTCTGGATGTATAATGCTATAACATATCTTATTTAGAGAATGAAAACGTCATTTTATTCTCCTGTTTCAGGGAAAATTTTCTTTGGGAATTATAGTGAATCAAAAGAAGAGAGGCTAGGTATCAAAGGAGGTGATTCTCCCCATCCATTCTCATGAGACCCCACCTGAAATACTGTGAGTCTGTTAGAGAAATTCAGAGGAGTACCAGGAATATGGTCAGAGGGTGGGAGCATCTCTCCTACAAAGACAGGCTGGGAGAGGTGGGGTTGTTCAGCTTGGAGAAGACTGCAGGGAGACCTCATTGCAGGCACCTCAAGATGTTTTAGAAAAAAAGGAGGGAGAGAGACTTTATTTAGACAGGCAGACAGTGACAAGACTTTTAAACTGAAAGAGGCTAGGTTTAGTTTAGATATTAGGAAGAAATTTTTTACTTAGAGGGTGGTGAAGCACTGGAACAGGTTGCTGAGAAAGGTTGGGGATACTTCCTTCCTGGAATTGTTCAAGGCCAGGTTGGACACGATCCTGAGCAAGCTGGTCTAGTGAATGAATTCTTGCCCATGGCAGGAGAGTTGGAACTAGATGGTCTTTAAGGTCCCTTCCTACCAAAGCCATTTTATATGATCATAAGAAAAATACTGCAAAGTTAATTTCACGTGATTTTTTTTTTTTTTTTTGCCTTGGAGTCTCTGTGCCTACTTTGTTCTCAAAAACATATTTTCCTCCTTCAGAAGAATTTTTTTCTTTGCTGTTTCCATGTGAAATGTAAAACTGATGACTAAAATTGACTTCAGGCCCATTCCTGAAAACACTACAATGAAAACTAGGTATTTATAAATACATAAACAAGTTAAAACCCCCAAATGTCATTTTTGCAGTCTCAGACGTAAGAATATATAATTCATCTTTCTCTGTGTAAAAGACTTCAGAAATCAGATTTTGAAGCTTTTAAGGTGGACAAGTGGTCTTTCCAAAGAAGTTCTTTTTTTCTTTTATCATCTTGCATAAGAGCTGCAGCTATACAGTTATATCTGCAATTTTTTTCCAAGCATAGGAATATCAGTAAGTCCTAATATGCATCCTGCAGATAAGTGCTCTTTGCTCTCCTTTTCAGCTCCTCCTTCTACTGCTGAGCAAGATTTATGAATTGTTTTACCTTATCATTTCATTTCCTATAATTCATATTATCAAGCCTTTGCATGTTCCAGTTGAATACTTGCAGTTATTTCTGTGGTATCTTTTGAGGGGAAAATGTACTTCATTGTGTATTAGTTACTTACTAAATAAGGTCTTTGTATCATATTAAAAGAACCAGCACTGCTTTTCTCAGTAATCATTCTTGTTTGGGCTTTTAATTATCCTCTTCCAACTTTCCCTTAATATTTGCAGATATTTACAATTAAGAAGGTGACCTTTTTTCCCAGCTGTGCATAAATTATGTCATGGCCAAATATAAAATAGTAAGGAAATGTTGTTTGTGTCAGGTGATAATGCAGGGAGAATAAAAAATATCGTCTTCAGTAGGACTGTGCAAATAATTCATTTTTCTAATTAATGGTCCAACTAAAGAGGAATGAAAAAGGCATCTGGAATATTTAAAATGTCCCAATTTTCACTTGATCTAAAATGAAAAGTTTCATTATTAACTGGTAATGCTCAATCATTTAGCTTTACAAAACAGTGATAAAATACTACCAGGCAACACACCTTGTTGACATGGTGCCAAAGCCTGGATAAATATTAATGCCTAGAAAGATTGCTGCCTGAATAATGCCATTTGCCTGTTTTGAGATAAACAATTATTCTTTGGAGAGAATCCCTCCAGATGAAGCAGGCAGTCCTCACAGCACCTATTGCAGGACAGCCAGAGATCACAGCAATATCTGGAAGCTGCAGCCAACTCAGGAGGAATCAGGGATCTTGGATGAGAGATCTTGGGAGAGAATCAGCAAAGCAGCAAGGAGCGGTAACAAAGGCAGGAAGATGGAGAACATAGCAGCTGCTTGGGAGAAGGAAGAGAAAACCAGCTTAATGAAAACTAGGTGAGGATTTCTGAAAGCACAAATGTACAAATTATTACTCATTCTATATCTGAGAAGTTAGACAAGAAGTATTCTGTGGCAAAAGCTAGGACAGAGCCTATAGGAAGTGTCAGCAGTGTGTAGTGTGGTGGGGTAAATAGTGAGTCTTTATTAGTATAAAGCAAAGGCCCCCAGTCTCCATAGGCTAATGGGAAGGCTTGCAGAGGAATAAACACACTGCAGACAGCAACATCGTCTACTTTCTTTGGTGTTACAAAGAAGACATGTTTTCCTCTGGCTGCATGCATTACTTAGGGTGTCAGCAGAGTGTGTCTTCTCACAGAGGGAAACGGATGTCAGTGTAATTGTTTCTCTTCTAGTGTCTTGCTGTCACTCAGATTTTGAGGGGACTGCTCTAGCAGACCTGCTCTAGAAAAGGCAGACTCCACTAGGTGTCCTGGTACACTGCAGTAGGCAAACTGGATATGCCAGTGCAGTTATTGCGGTGCTCTTGATCCACATGCAATTGATGTGAGTGCATAAAGAAGATCAAAGCCACAATACCATCTCCTGTTCCTCCACTCAGTCTTTCATCTCTTTACCTTCACTTGGCAGAGGCAGCTTCAGTAGTTAATTTTAGGGTATCAATAGTTTATTTTGAAAAGGATGTTAAACCTGCCCTTTGCCATGCTGCTGGCTGGATTAGTGATAAAAAGGTTCAGGAAAAAACAGGAATGCACCCTAGGATTTTTCAGAGAACAATGTGGAGTTGAGAGCATTGTGGTTGCTAGGGGAAATATGTTCAAAAAGCCCTTGTTCCAGGTAGAACAATGGGTTCTTTAAGCCCACAACACCAATTATGTCTATTATTTCCAGCTTCCATGAAATATGTGTTTATCCGGAGGAAATTTAATTTCTTCTTATCTATCAGCATAAATAGCTGCAAATGTGTACAGCAGGATTTGGAACTGTCCAACAGCTTTTCTATGTCCTGCTCAGTGACCTCTGACCTGGTAGACATGGGGTAGGAGGAAGAAACCCAGTGCTGCTGGAGCTCTTCTTGTGCTGAGTAAATTTTTCTATTTGTTAGTACATTTGAATGGATGGATCTCATGAAATACTAAAAACAAAGACATGGAAGTCACTTGTACCCCCAGTACCCACTATCCTTTATTTCTGACGCCAGGAGGTCCAGAGCACTACAGACTAAATTAATCAGGCAGCTGGGGAGGGGGTGTGTATTTAAATTAACAAATTAGTGGGTTTCCTACCTATGTTAATCTTTTTGTTCACCCTAAAAGGGAAACTTCTAATAATTACTGTATTTTTCTGTGCATATACAGTACTGCAATCACTTGATAACTGCATAGTTTGATTATCTGAAAATATATATTTTGTTTAAAAAGTGAAACAATTACTAGGGAGTAGTTTAATTAAAAAGTATCACTTACCTCATGGGGAAAGAAAAGCTACCACTGACTTCAATATGTGAACAAATTTTTCTAGCTTTTTTTTTTTTCCCCAGGTTTTGGTAGGAAAAAAAGTTGGAATTATCACTGCTGAGATGGATGGGATTTTCATCCATTTAAGGCTGTGGCTTTACATTTAAGGCTGTTCCTTTACTGCTATGGCTTTGTTTTGAATATATGAAAAGACAAAGCTTTTGGATTACTGCATCTGCTTGCTTCATAAAGCCACCTGGCATTTCCAAAGCAAGTCAGGTGGCTCTGCTTGTTGGGTCGCAGGTGGAAAGGAGGGCAGAAACAATTTCTGAGGAAGGTACTGGATTCATCTGACCTCATTACAGCAACTGTGTAGGAACTAGTCATGAACAGTTTCTGCTAGTCAAGGGAAAAAACTGTGTTGCTGAACTCTTCTTTGAGTTACCTAAAATAGTGGCTTAATCAGGCATTAAAATTGCCTGTTCCTCTTCATCAGCTGGAAGGGGAATAAATATTAGAGCAATTAGTTCAGAAGTCACCTATCTAGTGTCAGAGCACAAGAATTTCCATGGTCCTTGATATTTACACCTAACCTGAGGAATTCTAATTTTCTCTTTTAGAGAACAATGCTTAGCCCTTGAGAGCTTAGTGTTAAAAGTTTGTACTAATATTTTGACATGATTGGACTCTACAGAGGTATTTGCTATTGGAAGATAAAGGAATCAGATAAAGTAATTGAAGAATGTGGCAGAAAAACTGTGGGGACTTCCTTTAAAAAGAAAAGAGGTGAAAACTCAGGACTCCAAATCTGCTGAAGAAAATTCTTTGTTTAACATCCTCTGTAATTAGGATAAAAGTGCAGTACAACTTTATTTTTACTTTCAGCAGTCTGAAGCTCGGTATAAGCAGAGACAATTATTTCATTATTCAGGAGTGACTGTTGTAATGGAAGGAAAATGCTGAAGCTCTCCTCCCTTCTAGTGGTCTACTCCAGTACCAGCCTAGTACCCAAGAAGATCTAGAGCTCTACTCTATTGAGAACAGGCAAATACTAGGTAGTGGCAAACACTAGTTTTTGCATAGACAATAGAAAGTAAAGATCTTTGTTTCCTTGTGTACCAAATTAAGTTTGCTATCATGATTTTGAACTTAGGTAGTTGTAATTATCTGCTGAATACAATCATTCAGCTCAAAGCCCCAATTTTTTCATTCTGGTGGAATTCCTATTAAACTCAAGCAAATCTGCTGGAGAACCCATGGAAGATATTCTGTGAACATCCCCAGGATTAGCCAAAATCTAAACCATTCCATTTTTCAATCTAAGAGAAAGGGGAACCACACAGAGCACATACAGATTAACCACAGCAGGAGCTGAATGGAGTCAGACTGAAGTTCTGTCTAGTCCAGTATCAAGCACATAGTGAAGAGTAGAAGGAAAGAACAATAATATATTCTCATATATATTTAGTAAGAGTAGAGATACTTTTCAAGAACAGGCTCACCATTTTTAGTTATTTGGAGCTGAATCAGAACTAGTCACAATGGAGTCTTACATGTTAAGTTTTGCAATTGATCTTTGAATCCACCTTAAGTTTAAAACCCACTGCTCTGAGTCCAAGAATTCATAGAATCATAGAAAAGTTTGGTTTAGAGCAAGCGTTCCAAAGAAATCTACCCCTCTGCAATGAACAGGGACATCTTCCACAAGATCAGATTGCTCAGAGCACTGTCCAATCTGACCTTGACGTTTCCAGGGATGGGGCATTTACCACCTTTCTGGGAAACTAATCTAAATCAACATCCTTTAGTTTAAAATCATTAGCCCTTATCCTATACAGAGAGTCCTTCAGCACTTTAAGAATTATCATCAAATTAAAATATGAGTAATGTGTCTTTTTTACTGGTTTTGATCTTAAGTGTTCTCCCTCAATATACCCCTGAAAGCTGAATTAGGAAGACACTATGTAGAAGAATGAAGAACCTTTATTCTAGCATGAATAGACTTTCTGCTAACAGCAAGTTCCTTCAAAATTAACTTCTCCGTTTGTTTCCTTTTCAGATATTTTTAAGCAACATTGCCACCTTGTTTAAGTATTGAGAAGCAATTTCTATATCTTTTCAATATCCTTTAACAGAAGTGTGTCTTTCCAGATACTTGCCATTATGATCACAAGGCCAATTATTTTGTTTGATATTTGCATTTTAAGGCACAGCACACACATCCCAGTTGTGTGCAGCTTTGAGAACTTGACACAATAACTGCATTTTACATCTTTTGCTCCTTAGGTTTAATTACCTTTATCTGCTGACATAATTCTTTTTATTCCATTCTCCAAATCCATGAAAGTTTTTCTCTTGCATGAGAAACATCAAAACAAGCTCTGTTCAGGGCTCCACAATCTTCATTTTACAAACTACAGTTTGAAATATTTCTTCAGAATCCAATTCTACCTACGCAAAACTGTGTGAATGAACCATTTACTTTTGCAAGATTCAACACCCTCAATTACACACACACACACACAAAATTAATTCAACCCACAGGATGTTTTTCCCTCCTATGTGTGAGCATGTGTGCTCCTTTGGTTGCATTTTGAAAGTTTTAAAGACCTCATGTAAAACCCTGATTTAATTGAAATCAATAACAAAAATCTTCCCTATCAACAGAATCATAATTATGTCTTCTATTTTTATTACGTTCATGTACAACTAATTCATTGAATGTCATGAAAAATTACACTTAAGTTCCACTAATAATGAGCCAGAAGCTTTGTAAGTGGTGTTACTTTGACCAAGAAACGAAAAAGGTTTAAATTGTAAAAATCCCCATGTACCCACTTTATCAATCTCTAATTTTTTTCAATCTCTACCTATTCCCTATTCCTTGCTTACCTGCTGACATCTTCAATATTTTTTTTTCTCTCAGATACACATCATACTGATTGTCACATGTTCATTCAATTAGGAAGAGAAAAACTTCTATGTATCCTTGGCCAGAATGAGTCTGATTTCAAATGCTATGGCTGCCACAAATCATTCACAGAAAATCACACAGCAGGAAGAGGGGAAAAAATGACAGAAAAATATTATCAAGTAATAAAAAGTAAATTCATGAGTCATACATTACTTGCTGAAAGGAACATAAAGAATAAAATTGTGTTTTTACCATTCACTGAATGAGAACATGACCAAAAGTATTAATTTTTTGTTCTGACTTGTAGGATTGAATGTAGTTATGAAAAGATTCTAACCAGAAATGGAACTTATATGACATCTAGAAAAGTTAAAATGAATTTTGTTCTAAACTTGCTGTACTTAGGCAGTAAATTAACACAGTTCTAAAATTGCAAAATTGAGGCTTCTATAAAATATGACTCTATACAACTGACATCACTTGCCTAAATTGATCAGATTAATGTGCTGGTGCTTTAAAATGTGAGAGATCTCTGCACATTAATCACTAGTACCATCAGAGAGAGATAGCAGTTTTAATTCCCATGGCCCAGGTGTCCTGCAGGTGTGTGTATCTGTGTATAAGAGATATAAAGGCTCATTCAGGCCTCAGACTTGAAACTGTCTTCCTCTAGCCCTCCTGAATTTTTGCAACCCTGGTCAGTCTCCCTGGCATACAATTCTTTCAGATACCTAAAATACTCAGAGGAACACAAACTTAATACATTGAACTGTGAGGTAGATCATCTACAAGCTCCTTATCCTTCTGCAAGCAGGAGTAATTTGGGATTATCATTCAGATGGTGGGACTAAGGTACATAATTGCAATGCCAATTTCCTCATATTTGTGCTGTCATCTACCAAATATAAAACAGGGGAAAGGCTAGACTATTTCTACCAGATTCACATCATGAAGGCAGACATGCAAGAATCATAATTTTTGTTATCAAGATCAATTTTTTTTCTAAAGTTCTGTGAGTCCTTTGTGGTTTCTATACAATGGGAAAAGCCTTTTTTTGCCCACAGATTCATTCTGCACTTGAATTATTCCCACAGGGCTTCACTTGCATCCACCTGCAAAGACAAAGGATCTCGGGAGATAGCTGGTCCTCACCTGTCATACAGCTCTCTGTAAAGAGCAGATAGGAAGGGTGGTGGGTAGTTGCTGGCATTTCAGATAGGAATGATCTCATTTAGCTCTGTGGGCAACTATATTACAGGCAGCTACAACTCAGCTATTCACCTGAAGTTCCAATATAGCCAGTGGAGAAAAATATGCATGATTCAGAAAACGTATTTTAGACATCTTCCTTTAGATGAGATTAATGTCATTCCAAAAATGACATTTCTCTCTATCAGTTACAGTGAGTCTAGACAAGAAGTCCAGATGTAGGAATCTGTGTTGCATATCCTAACAGTCAGGTGATGTTACTTTCCCATTTGCTTCTTCATCCTGTGACAGAAGACACTTTTTTCACAGAGAAGGATAATGAGAAACCACCTGAATCAAAATTGATTCCTTTCTAAACATTCTGGAAAGGCTTCATCCTATGAAATCTTGCTAAAATCAGTCCAGAAATGGAAGCTGCTGAAAGAAGGTCATAAAACTGATAGGAAAATTCAGGTTGGAAAGGATATTGGGATGCCAACTAGTTTAAAATCCTACCAAAGCACAGTCAACTATGAGATCAGACCAGGTTGCTAAAGACTTTGCACAACTGGGTCTTCCAGGAATGGCCACCATTCAGTCTGTCAGAGGAACCTCTCCACTGCCTGAGTGTATTCTCAGGAAAATCTTCTTTTGTTTCAGCTTATGCCCACGGCTGTTCTGCCTAGCACCGCTTTGAGAATCATGGCTCCAGCTCCTTAATGACTTCTTGTAGGTGCTGGGGAAACTGTTAAATATTCCCAAAAGCATGCTTTCTCCAGTCTGAACAGGATCAACTCTCCATGTGATGCATGCAGTCCAGCCCCACATGATGCTTGGCATATACTCCACTAAGCCTTCTCTTTCATATTTGGGGGAAGCAAAAAATGAACACAGGATCCAGCTGTATTCTTGGCATTTGTCCTTGTTTAATTTTATGAGGTTTCTTTCTTCCTCCAACCAAGAAGACAGCCGTACCCTTGAGCTTATCGAATGTTACCCCAACTTTCTGTCACCTGCAAACTTGATTGGAATGCATTCTACCACTCTGCCAAGTCATTGCAAAGACATTAAACAGGACAGACCTCTGCAGTGCTCGCCATGGGCACCCACACAGGGCACAACACATTAACCACTGATAATCCAAACAGTTTTCCACCCAGGTAGTCACCTGGGTCATTATGTCCTATCCTGGATATAGATAGAAATTTGCTCCTTCGTGCTCTTAGCTAGAGCAGCAGAAATTGATTAACCAGACAAGAAAAAGCTTCATCCTAGAGTCCTATTTGACTCTAGGATGTGGAACTGTTCCGTGTGGAAGAGGAGATTTAGCTAACCCATCTTTCATGGACCTACACAAAAAGCTAGGTCAAAAGCTGCTCTGCATCACAAAATGAATAGCCAGGTGAGTTCCCTCAGGTTTGCAAACACATTCAGAACTCCCAGGATCAAGACTTGATGTGGTGAGGTCTTTGCCACGATCTGGAAAAATCCTTCACAGCCTTTATGCCTCTGTAAATTATCCTGGAAATTGGAATGCAGAGTCAATGCACATGTGATATATGTATGTAAGGAACCTGTCAATAAATGTCTCTGCCTAAAGTTGGCTTCAGTGAAGATAGGAGGCTTTCTGGTTCCTGATCTTCCTACAAGAAGCAAAGGCCATATTGTTAGATCAAAGAATTAGAGGTCATAGCACATACAAAATCAACAATGACTGTCTCTCTGTATGCTCACTTGTCAAGGAAGGATGGTAAGATTTAGCCTTGGCCTGACTGGAGAACCATGAAGCAGAAAGTTGAGCACAAAAACTTTAGTTATTCCTCACGATGTCCACCAGAATCCTGCGAGTTTGCAGGGAGATATCAGTTTCTTCTGTAGGTTTAAGACACAAGAGCAAAAGCTACAAAATGGTAATTAAGATTCTCACAGATTATGTCTTTTCTCAACTGTACCTCATGAATCACTTCTTCTGATTAGCTTGCACCTTCTGTGAATCAGCAAAGTAAATGAAGCATTAGTTGTGCTGTGAAAGTAACCATTTCCTTCAAGTAGATGACCAGTTTCTCCAGAAATTATCCAAATCCAATGGAATCACAGACTGAAGATTAAATTACTTTTATGAAAGATGTTTTCAAGCCAGTTTGTGGCAGTGTCCTTCAGGAAATTCTACAATGTCCTTGTGCAGCAGAGAAAAATACAGAGAAAAAAGTCCAGTGCACAATAAAAAAAAAATAAATAAATAAAGGGAAAATAATTTTTAAAAGCCCACTACAATTTAGCAGAGTTGATTATTATATAAGCACTAAAAGCAAATATTTTTCCTGTTTTTCACTGATGTGAAAAACCACCATAACTTGAGATGCTCCTAATTATATCAAATGTTGGAAACCATCCCAGGCTTCTCAAGATATTTAGCCAATTTCCCATGGAATAACAGAATGTTATTATACACATCAGAAAAATAGGCTTCATATCTAAAACTGGAAACCCAGGATAAACAAAAGTAAAAGAAAATGTAGAGTTACAAAAATAATACATACCAACCTTTGCTAACTTGGGAATATTTTTTTCAGCTTCTGCTGGATAAGGAAACAGACAAAATGTTGATTCATACAGAGGGCCCCACATTCTCTATTTTGCAAGATTTCTTGTCAAGATTTTGTTTTAGTGCAAATCTCCTGGTATAGCACCGTTTAACATACAGAATACAACATTTAGTAAGAAAGTTTTCATTAGAACCCAATTCCCCAAAAAGGATGGAAGGATAGGATGTTTCCTTTGTTTTGGACTCATCACATGAATATTTACATCAAATATGTACAATTTGTTACTCAAGTGATTGCAAAAAAAGGAAAGTTGTACATAACAAAATAACATTTCCCTAAATGTAACCTTTTATATTTACATAGATTTTTTCTATTGAATGTTCCAATTTTCCACCATTAAAAATGAAAAAATAAGTATATATCCATTGAAAAGCATCTGGATACTTTTGGTAAGTCAAAAACCCCATAGATTAAGTTGTAAATCTTGAATTATATTGGTAGCTTATCTATAGTGTTTTCCTGTATGCAGAAAAGATCCCTCATGTGCTTCTAGATTTAGTATAGGTTAAAGACATTCTTAGTGTGTATCAAAAAAAATTCTATTTTAAATGCTTCCTATGCATCCAATCCTAAATGTGAAATATGAGTAGCATTACATTATTTTGGCCTTCTGTGCAGTAAACATTATTTTGTTCATGTGTCACATGTTTATATCATATTTACAGATGAATATTTCTTCAAGAGCTATCTGTCTCTTTCCCTTTTCACTACTGTAATCAATAGATATAAATTTTGGAGATGCCTAATTTTACACTCCAGTTAAAACAGTAATTGCTAGGGAAGAGCTACAGTCAAAAATCAGGCACCACATAATCCTTGGCACAGAAGCTAGGAAATCAAATGGAATTTTGAAGATTTTTAATATCAAAGCAAGCTCCTAAGACTGGGTGAATTTCAAACTATTTCTACCAGAACTTCAAATGTCTAGAACAAAATAAACTTTGCAGAGGTTTCAAACAGAAAATTGTCCTTTAGTAAAACCAGAGGAGGCAGGGTTTCTAATTTCACTTTAGATTAAAAAAAAAAAAAAAATTGACTGGGGATTTTAGCTTAATACTTAACAAAATTTCACCTCTGTGAAAGTTTTTATTCATTAAAGATGCTTTTAATGCATAGGATGTTGCTAAAATAGAGTTACGAGCTGATGCACTTGTGCCTTATTATAATATTCAGTGAAGTTAGAACAAAGCTTACTGTAAGTTAAATGCAAAAGACAGTACTAATCTAATACAGTACAGACATTGCATCTCAGTGAATTACTCTTTTCTCCCCTTATTGTCTGTAGAACTGTTTCTGTGGTTCACTTCATCCCAAATTAAGCATACTTCCATTTGCCAAAATGACATTTACTCTAAAAGCACCCACTGTCTGAGAAGGAGTCCACAGGGAACTAGCTCAGGGTTCTACACTGGAAACACTTAAGAAATAGTGAAAATAATGTCTATCAGATCAGGTCCTTTATCAGGAAATATACATTAGGGTTGATTTGGGTGTCCCAGAAATGGATCTTGACTTGGTAAAGTCAGCCTAGAATTGTAGAATCATAGAACCATTTGGGTTGGAAGGGACCTTTAAAGGTCACCCAGAACAACCCCCCTGCAATAAGCAGGGGCATCTTCTATTAGGTCAGGTTTCTCAGAGCCCTGTCCAGCCAGACCTTGAATGTTTCCAGGGATAGTTGGGGATTGCTGGGCAATCGGTTTCTGTGTTTCAGCACCCTCACTTCCTTTTATCTTATCTAAATTGACCTTCTATTTTATTTTTTTTTTTTAAGCCCTTATCCTATCACAGATTACCCTAAAAAGGCTTGTCCCCATCTTTCTTATAAGCCCCTTTCAGGCACTGAAAGGATGCAACAAGGTCACAGTGAAGTCTTCTCTTCTCCAGGCTGAACAATCCCAATTGTCTCAGCCTTTCCTCATAAGAGGGATGCTCAGTTCCTCTAATCATTCTCATGGCTCTTCTCTGGACTTGCTTCAAAAGGTCTGTTTCTGTCTTGCACTGGGGACCCCAGAGCTGGATGCAGCCCTGCAGGTGGGGATCTCATGAGAGCAGAGGGGCAGAATCCCCTCCCTGGCCCTGCTGCCCAAACTGCTTTGGATGCAGCCCAGGACACATTTGGCTTTCTGGGCAGTGAGTGCACATTGCTGGATCATGTCCAGTCTCTCATCCACCCTCACCCCCAAGTCTTTCTTGAGTCTTTCTGCTCCTGATCTGCTCATTCCTCAGCCTGTATTGATACTGATGGTTTTCCCAACCCAGGTGTAGGACCCTTCAGTTGAATTTTGTAAACCTTGTGACTTTCCGATGGACCCACAAACTTGTTCAGGTCCCTCTAGATGGCATCCTGTCCTTCAGGTGTGTCAGCCTCACCCCTCAAGTTGGTGTCATCTGCAGGTTTGCTGAGGGTGCACTCAGTTCCTTTGTCATTGATGAAGATGTCCTCCCTATGTCATTGGTGAAGATAGTAAACAGTACTGGTCCCAGTACAGACCCATGAGGGACACGGCTTGTTGATCTCCATCCAGACGTTGAGCCTTCGACCATTCTCCTCTGGATGTGACACCATCCAAACAATTCCTCATCCACCAAACAGTCTACCCATCAAACCCATATCTTTCCAATTTAGAGAGTAGGCTGTTGTAGGAGATCATGTCAAAGGCCTTACAAAAGTAAAGATAGATGATATATAGCCCTTCCCTTGTCCACTAGTTTAGTTGCTTCATCATAGAAGATCACTAGGCTGGTCAGACAAGACTGTCCCCTGTTGATTCTGTGCTGGTTGTCTTGAATTATCTCCCTGTCCTCCATGTGCCTTATTCTAGGAGGGTCTGTTCCATGATCTCCCAATGCACAGAGGTGAAATTGACAGGTCATTAGTTCCTAGGGCCTTCCTTTCTACCCTTTTTTAAAATGGGTGTAGTGTTTTCCTTTATCCAGTCCCCTGAGACTTCACCTGACTGACATAACTTTTCAAATATCAAGGAGAGTGGTTTGGCAATTACATCATCTAATTCCCTCAGGACTCTGGGATGAATCTTGTCACGTCTCTTAGACTTATACACAATCAGGTTCTTCACATCATCATGAACCTGTTCTTCTCTTACAGGGAGGGAGGGACTTTCCTCCTCCAGTGCCTGCCTTGCAGTCCATCCACTTGAGAGTGTGGGAGGAGAGATTGCCATTGAAGATTGAGGCAAAAGAGTGGAGTACCTTAACCTTCTGATTGTTACCAGTTAGCCAGTGATGTTCATTGCGGAGAGGTACACTTTCTTTGTCCTCCTCTTTCTGCCTGGCATAACTGTTATTATTTACATCCTTGCCAAGTTCAGCTCCAGATGTGCCTTGGCTTTCCTGACTCCATTACTACACAGAGAGGCAGCAAACCCATCTTCTTCCCAGGACACCTGTGCCTGGTCCCCCTGTCTGTGCATTTCCTTCTTGGCCTTAAGTCTGATGAGGAGGTCTTGACTTAGCCATGCTGAGCCTTCCTTGTCTGATTTCTTACACATGGGGATCAAGAGTTCTTGTACTCTATGAAAAGGGTCTTTAAAAATCTGCAAACTCTAGTATGCTGTTGCCAACTATCAGCTTGTCTATATCTGATACCTGTATTATACCACAGAGAATGTGAAGACTTTTTTTCCATATCTCAGAAAATAACATCTCAGGAAATAAATCCTTTTTCATTTCCTGGTTTCCTTTGAACAGTGAAGCAAGGTGGCTTCTTGTTTGAGATGAGCTGTGGAACAGCTTATTATCCAAACAAAATAGTCTGTTGCACTTAATATCTCTCTGAGACAACAAAGCCTGAGTATTAACTAGGAAGAAAAAAGATAGATAGGTACACGTCATGGTGTCCCTCTGTACATGAATGCTGAGTAAGGGGAGGAGATAATGTGTGGTTTGGCAGTTCTTTGACCTCAGACCTCAGCTGGAGTGATGCAAAATGTACCTCACTGCTTCAGAGTGGTGCAGAGCTGATTCATCAAGAGTGACTCACCCTGCTAAGGATGTTCCTTAGTTGTAGGCTGACCAGAAGTACCAGAGAAGCTGTAAAGTTTGTGAGCAGTGCAAATAAATGAAAAACAATCTGTTCAGAAAGTCGTAATTTTTTCTAGAGGTACTGCTCCTGATTTTTGTTGGCACAGCTGCTCTTGGAGTGCCCCACAACAAACAAAATTAGGGAGGATAACACCGTCACCTGAAGAGTTCTCTAAGAGGATGGGGGGAGAACAGCAGATAGAGAGCAATTTGACAGGATGGTATTAGGTAGGACTTGCCGATATAATAAATATGTGGGAAACCTCCATTTTGTACATTCTTTTTAGTGCAAGGAGTGAAGAGGAATGGTGGACACAACCTGTGAGGGTCACAGCCTGTCAATCTCTTTGGTTATCAGCAAAAACGGCAGGCGCCTGCCCACAGCTTTGCCAAAGCAAGCACCCAGAGTGCCTTTCTTGCCTTATGATTTATTCACAGGAAGAGCACAACATAGCACTAAGGGATATCTTTATCATGTGACAAGCTCATTTCATTCACACTTAGATGTTTTCAGGATTGTTTGCTCTTTATTTTCATGGCTTTTGCAACTCTTAAGTGTCTTAATTCACTTTAGTTAAACTCTAAGTGTAATAGATCACAGACCCCATGAACTTTCTAACTGTGTAACTTGCTTGCATTTTTTTTTCTTTGCACTCTATTTTCAAATCCTACATTACAGGTATTTAGAGCAGCATCTTCTTTACTATTCAGGTCATATTTTTTGTAGATAAAACACTGTTCCAACTTTTCCCAGATCACAGGCAGTTTCCTTGGTAGGGAAAGATAACATTTTTTTTATCCTTTTCTATAACAAGAAAATTTAAGGTATCAATTTGCTGATGATCCAGAAATGATAATCCAGAAAATAAGGACCAAACACCATAATAATTTGGCTAGAGATTTGATTTATAAAGAAAAAAATCAATGTTTTTACCAAGCCAGTTCAGAAATAATGTTGGCTTTACCATTTTTAATTCAGATAAAGAGAAAAGTGGTAACAGCTGGCCTAATCTAGTAGTTTTATGTATGTATAAAAGGCTGGATGTGATTTTTTTCTTTATAAGAAACACATTGGTTTTCTCCTGGTAGCATATGTATTGTACAGTTGGCAGCACCAATGACATTAACCAAATTTTCAAAGTCATAAAACTTCTGTTCTGCCTGCTGTTGCTCACCTTTTGTTTTGTCAGAGAGAAGAATGTTATCCACTTCCCTATGAAGGAGCAGCAGTTGTTTGCGCATGGAAGATTAGTTTTGCTTGTGATGCTTCCCTGCTGGAGTGTAGAAGGTGTTAATAATCTAAAGAGTATGAACAGATGTTATCTTTACAGTAATTAGCATAATATTTCCTGATTGACTACACTATGCATTCACTTCTTTTTTTTTTTTAACTGAAACGTCCATAAGAGTAATCCATTTATTCTTTTTTGTTGTTGTTGTCGAAATTGTTTCCAATTTATAGACTTATAAAGTTCATTAAATGAGTATAAAAAGGAGAAAACAGATGCAGTGTCTCACAAATCTTAGAAAATAGATTTGGTGTATTTTATCTTAATGCAAACAAAGTGAACAATAACATTAAAATGCAAAGGGTTACCTCCACAGAAGAGCTCAGGAAAGAATGACAGCTGAAAAAAAATCAAGTTTTTGAACCTCCCACTTATTTATGGCAACCTAAATACCAAGTCTGTATGTCCAGGTTCTCTAGACAAGAGCATTGAGCAATTTCAGATTGCTCATATTACTGGTAGAAAATACAGAGGAAACAAGTAAGTTCAACATTAGACATCTCTGAAATTGCTAGAAGTTTCAAGCCCAAGGAACCCACTTTTTCAGCTCTAACTATTAGAAGAATTCTAACTTATTAAATTGCTCCATTTCCTCAAATAATGAATTTTGAAATAATTGAGTAGGAAGAGAACTTAGAGTAAAAAGCCTTCTGTCATGGAATCATAGAATCATTAAGTTTGAAAAAGACCTTTAAGATCAAGTCCAACTGTTGAACCAGCACCACCGTGTTCAAGTGACACATCCACACACCTATTGAACACTTCCAAGGATGGTGATTCCAGCACTTCTCTGGTCAGCCTATCCCAATGTCTGACCACTTGGTCAGTGAGTATTTTTCTCCTATTATCAAGTATAACCCTCTGCCCAGTGCAAAAGGAGGCAATCTCCTTTGCTCCTGGTTCTTTCTATTTATTCTTATGAAAAGTCTTCATGAAAGGTATTTCCAGCAGAATAGATAAATTTGTTAAAACTTAATGTTCTGTTGGTGTTTTGAGGGTCACTTAGGAGGATGTAATAGACTCTACCTTTTACAGTAAACACTATAGGGTAGATGATAATGCAGTGCAGAAATTTGAGTGAATAATTTATATTTCCCATTCCACTTGTCTTTTCTCAAGAAATTAAAATTCAGTGCTGAATTAGCTTCATGTTGTTGCAAGGGGTTGGAGAGTTGTAATCATTACTCCTCCCCAAAATGGTTCATTTTGCTGGTTTTTATTCTGGATAACTAGCAATAACTTGCAATATCCTATTTTTCTTCTATGCAATCTATGAGTCTGATTGTCTTGAAAATGTTGCTTTTTTAGTACATGGCTCAACAAAAAACTACACATCAGTTTAGGTTTGCAAACCTGAGAATAAATGGATTCATTCCACCTGGAACTGATTGAACATAGAGTGTGTATTTAAAGTGCTATATTGGAACTTGCAAGTAGTTTCTTTATATAAAGATGGGCATATGAACAAATCCTGTTTGGTTTTTTGTTTTGTGGTTGTTTTTTTTTCCTTATCCATCAGCAATAATCCGTCCCCAATCTGGTTCTTATTTTTATTCTGATTAATCTCTTAGATTTCACAAAAAATGGACTTGCTACTTAGACCTACCCTTGGTTCATTCTGTCTCCTGCCTCCAGTTCTTGGAAGTTGAACCTTGAATTACACTAAAAAGCACTTTAAATCTTGTCCCATCCACTGTGTTCCCACCTGGCATTTTGCCCGTAGCACAAATTTCTCTTGAGATGCTGAGCTTGGATACTAGCTTGGATCTAGTACAAATGCTTTGGTGATATTTTGGATTGTGTGGCATGGAAGATGACAGTAGAACTCAGGACTTACAAATAAGCCAGCACTAAAGTAATGAGAGAGGAAGATTTATTCTCTTTCAGAGACTCACAGGTATTACAGAGCTCCATTCTGCTCTCACTGAAGCCAACAGGAGGCTTTCCTTTGATTTTAATAGGAGCTGCAGCAGTAAAGAGAGTGAAAGGAGAGATGTAATTTCTCAAAGTAATAGCCTTCTTTCCCTTGCAAGGATAAATTATTTAGCTTTCCATCTCTTAGTGCATTCTTATAGGTCTCAGCATTTTTACTAGCTTGAATAGTATCTGTTTCCATTAAGTGCTATATACAATGTAGATCCATTTGATTATCCACACAGGTATCAATAATATAATTACTCTTTTGAAAATATAACCAACCTGCACAGATTTCAGGCTGGTAGCACATAGCATACTAATGTAAAAAATATATTGAATTAAACAATCATTTATGTAGTGACAATCTGGAGACAAAATACATTAGAGTTGTAGCTTTAAGCTAATAAAAGGTCATTTCCCAAATTATTATTCCTATAATTGACTTTAAAATATTTAATCTAATTTTTGAATTAATTTTACACAGCTAAATGTAAAGTTAAAAAAGAAATCATCTTCATACTGATTTATTTAAGCTATCAACCTATTTCAACCTAGTTTAGAGCCACATTTCCACTACAGCTTTGGAATAGACTTAACCAAACTCATCAATAAAAGGAGTCAAATGATATCTTCTTTAAATGCTATACATGCAGTCCTGCAATGTTTAAGAAACAGGAGAGACCAAAATTGCCATGGTTCTTTCACTGGTGAAAAATTGTTTTGCAGAAAACCAGCAAGAAAAATAGGCTAATATACCCTGCAAACAAAATACCCTTTTTTTTTTTACTAGGTTCATTATTATTCCTCTTAACATCTCAGCTGAAGATAAGTGGCACATTATAGGATAGAAATGGAGTAGTTAATTCTTGTAGGTTCTGACTCTTCCCTTTAATTTATTGTTTCTGTTTAGGAATTATATTCTCCAATTTAGTGTTCCCAATGAAACTACTCCAAACCATGCTCTGTTTGCTCAGTCCCCCATCTCCTTCTCCCTTCCCTTGCAGGTGGCTGGAGAGAAAAATTGGAGGTACAAAAGGTAAAGGTCACAGGTTGGGGTTAGAATAGTTTACTGAAATGAGCAATGAGGTAAGAAAATGAACAGTATTTAGCAGCAATATTAATAGCAAAAGTGTACAAGAGAGGCAACTGATCCATGTTCAAGTTCTCACCACTATTCCATGCAGAGCCCAACAATATCAGACTGTCACCACACTACCCCAACCCAAAAGGGACCCCTTCTCCCATCTCCAGGAAAAGACATGAGGTGGTACAGAATAACCTCTGGATCCTGGCCATGCCTCCTCGTGGCTACTGCTAAAATGAACCCTGTCCTGGTTAGAACAGAACACCTATTAATTTACAGGTTGTTTACCATATATCCATCTATGACTTTAAAAAGGACTAAATAATTTGTTTCAGCCATCTCAGCCCCTTAATGATATACAGATATTGGCCTGTATTGTTTTTAAACATGTGAGAAAACATCCCAAAAACATTGAAAAGCCACAATGCTTGTGAACACAGTTTGCAAAGACAGTAGGCCACCAGAGCTCTCTTACTGAGGTGTTGTTTTACTATGAGAGTAATGATGGTGCAATTATTTTCTGAAATAACTGATTGTTAAAGTAAAGAAGCTTTTAAAAAGGAATGTACAAAAGATAAGCAAAAAAGTACCAGCAACATTTTATGTAAATTCATAATCTTTATAGCCAATAAGGCAAATATTTAAATCAGACCCTAGTTAGAAGTCCATAACCATCTCAGCAAAAGATAATCATTAAATGACATTTCATGTTTAAGCGAGTTGTATGCACTGATGTTTTGCAATTTCACATAACACATTTGCCATGATTCAGTATCCATCCATTCAGTAAGTACAGGACATCTACAGGACATCTACATATTCAGAGGACAGCAAATACTGGCATAGTTCTGCAGGAGTCACAGTTCAGTGAACTGTTTAAAGATGAGGTTAACTGTCAGGATGCAAATGAACTGCCTTCAGATTTAGTCACACATGCAAATGAAGACATTTGCATCTGAAATAATGTAAATTATTTGTTTTACCACTGAAAATTTGATAGACTGTCTAAAGACACATAATAAAAGAGAAGGGGATCCCAGTACTCTTCTGCTGTGATTTCATTGGCCACATCAGAGTAGTATTTGATGTTTTACTTCAAGTTCTGGCTAATAACTAATGCTAATATGGCTCACTCTATGGCTGTTTCTAAACAAGTCCTCATGACTATCTGAACTCCAGGCAATAAAACCTTAAAGTAACACAGGCTTTTCAACCTACTAGACAGATATGTTTATATACAGAGCAGCAGCACAAGCTCTACATTTTATTTCACCAGAGCCCTATTTTTAAGAGCTGAGAGACTTCATAAGTGTCAAATCTTTGGCTGAGTTGGGGTTATTATATTTGAGAACAAGAGTATATTGACAAAAGAGGATTATTCAAGAGTTCTGTATATCTTCAAGGATTTAGCCCCATGCTCATTGCCAGAATCAGATGTATTGATTATATATTTTTTTTAATTTTTCTCCAGATAATTGCATCAACCCAAACATACTAGAATTTAGATAAGAGTTGTTCACATAGACCCAAAAAGAAAAGACAAAGTTTTCTTTGGATGAAGAATAAAATAAGATATCCTGTGGTAATTAGAGAATCACACATATCTTCAGTTAACTTATTTTTGGCAGAAAGAGAATGCGAACTTCAGTATAAAAATGAAAGAATTCTTAAAGTTCACTGAATTTGTCTGTCCAAAGAAAGTAAAAAGATTCATTTTCCATAGCAGAGGAAAAAACAGAAAATGTATATATATAGATTTTGTTTAGTATGTTAAAGGCTTTCAGCTGGTTATTTCTTCAATTACTTCAAGCAATAATTGGCACATGAAATAAAAAAAATATAATTCAATCAGAACCATCCATCAGTTCCCCATTTTTTGTAAGTTAAATAAATTTTTTGAAGATCGCGGCCTATTTCATATTACCTTACAGTCCTAGCATGTACTTACATTTCTCTCAGATCATAACACATTGACATATACTAAATACAAGCAGTTTCTGTTTCCACTTTTCACTTTCCAGTTTCATCTTATTTGTTTGGAAAAAGTTGTTGAGCTTTCATTTTTATATCATGACCTTGCCAAGGTGAGTCTTACATTTGTAGCCTGCAGAAATATTAGTCCAATCCCGCCACATGCTGTCATTCCATTGTTATAAAATCCTTAAACACATGTATAGTCTTAATGTGATTTAAATAGTCTGTGTCAAGGCTAAGCTCTTTTAAGATTTTTCTTCATTTTGGGTTACCTGTATGTCTGAATTAAAGACCAAAATAGATACTGTTTTCCACTCAAGAATAGGTAATTGCAAAGGTTTTATATTTTCCATGTAGTTCCATTTTATCTCTAGTGAATACCCACAAGTCTTAAACCACTGGCAGCATTTAAATTCAGGTGTCTCATTTCAAGGTTGCCTGTAAACTTGCAGTAACAACCTGCCCAGTGCCAGTTATTTACTGATCTGTGCATAAGCAACAGTATAAAAGGCAGATAGAATCCGAGTCAGCCATAACAATGAGTCTTAAAAATCTCTAGGCTATCCAAGTCTTCTAGGACTGGCCTGTTTCAGGCAAATTTGATTGTCCAAGCCAATTTATCCATATCAGTGCAGCCATGACATCAAGAAGACATGCATACACAGAGTAAACCTGGCTGCTCCCATGGCTGAAATCACTTTTCCCATACTTTGGAGCAAAGCCATTGCTGATATGAATCTCGTGTAACTCAGAAACACAAAGAGCCAAATAGTCCCCTTCATTTGGTGTCCTTTTACACCTACCTAATTCAAGATACCCTGTGTGTAAGACCTGTTGAACTGTGTGACCAAAGGATGTGCTCATTGATGAATACACTGAATCATCAGGAGTAGCTGTCAACTCGCTTGAGGCCAGAGAGGCCCTGCAGAGAGACCTCAACAAATTAGAGAGATGGACAATCACCAACCACATGAAGTTCAACAAGGGAATTCCGCACCTGGAGTGGAGAGCAGCCCTGTGGAAAGGCCCCTGGGGGCCCTGGTCAGCAGCAAGTTGAACATGAGCCAGCAGTGCCCTGGCAGCCAGGAGGGCCAGCCCTGTCCTGGGGTGCATCAGGCACAGCATGGCCAGCCAGGCAAGGGAGGGATTGTCCTGCTCTGCTTGGCACTGGGGCAGCCTCTTGAATATTGTGTGCAGTTTGGGGTGCCACAATTTAAAAAATATATTAAGCTATTAGAGAGGTTTCAAAGGAGGGAGATTTTATGATGGTGAAGGGCCTTGAGGGGAAGCTGTGCGAGGAGTGGCTGAGGTCACTTGCTCTGTTCAGCCTGGGGGACACTGAGGGGAAACCTCATTGTGGTCTTCAGCATCCTCCTGATGGGAAGTGGAGAGGCAGGGACCAACCTCTTCACTCTCGTGACCAGTGCCAGGGCCCGAGGAAACAACAAAAAACTGAGTCAGGAGAAGTTTAGGTTAAAGAATATTAGGTAAAATTTTTCACCCAGAGGGTGGTTGGCCACTGGAATAAGCTCCCCGAGGAGGTGATCAGGGCACCGGGCCAGACAGAATTCAAGAAGTGTTTGGACAATACTCTCAGGCACATGGTGTGACTATTGAGGTGTCCTGTGTAGGGTCAGGAGTTGGACTTGATGATCCTGATGGGTCTCTTCAGCTTATTTTATGGTTCCACGATTCAGTGATATTTATGTGTACCCTTCAAAGGCTGAAAGGCATGGAATAAACAAGTCCTGGAAAAACCACACAAGTAAAATGGTGAACAAATGATATAACAAAGCATATATAGATTCTATGATAAGAAAATAGACCTGAGATCTTATTTTAGCCTTTCTTCCATGTGAAAACAAAATAGAGTATATCTATTCCCCACCTGAGCTCCTGTAAGAATGATAACTGTAAGAATGTCAACACAAAGGAGTTTGATTCTAAGTTTTCAAGTTGTCCAAATCATACACAGACATACACACCAAAACCCTGTAAGCCACACATGCTTATAAAATCAAGATAAAAAAGGAAATGGTAATTGCAGAAGAGTGATACATTAAATAATATAAACTAAGCAGAAAATCTTCTTTGAGCAGTGCAAAAAGTTCCATTTCAGTGCCATTCCTTCTCTGAGTGAAGTGAGCAGCAACATTCTCAGCATTTCAAATTTGTCTTATAATTTCACCTTGTTTTTTCCCAAATCTGAAGAGCAAAATGTGTGTCTGAAATAACTGAAGCCATGTTTTTTGTGTTTTTTTGTGAAACTTAGCTGTTACTTCTCCACTTAAGTAGGGATATTAATTCTAGTGTTATTATATTATTTAGACATTATAATCAGTTAAAGTTAATGTGCCTCCAACAATAAAGCAATACAGACAAGTACTATCAAATTTTCCTCATGAAACCCTGAAGACATTTCCCAGATGTGTATGAAAGGGTTAAAGGCAAAACTCAGACTGGTTTTCTTTCTGTTCTCCTATTTGTCCATAAAGATAGCTTTAATTAGTACTTGCCTGGAAACAATTTTGGTATGTATTAAGTGTAATCAGTATGAAGAAAAGCTGATGAATAGTTATAAAAATAACATCCAAACATCAAAGTTGCTTTCATAAGAAGAAATATTATTATATGAGATTGTGCAGAAGTGTTGCCATGTCACAATGAAGTGCTCTATCTGCATGTCACATTAACATAGCAATGGGAACAGCAGTTAATTGATATTCACAAAATCACAGAATCTCAGAGTCTCAGAATCATTACGATTGGAAGGGACCTCTGAAGAGTCCAACCCCTTTGTCAAGGCAAGGTCACCTAAAGCAGGTTACACAGGAATATATATTCAAGACATTTTTTCAAGATCCACACAGGGCAATCAGGGCTAAGCCTTATGTCTCAGATTAAATTTCTTTTTATTTAAAATTTATATTTCATTTATATTTATTCCACTTTCACAAGAAAATTTTAAAAAAGAAAAAAACCAAAACAAATCATTACATTTGCTCAATGTTTTAACTACATTGCCAGATTTCCAAATCTTATAATTTTTGTAATAGTGAACATTGTCTTAGTCCTGCTCCTGTTGCTAAGTGATCAAATGAGAATCTACTGGGTTTTTAATTTGTATGTTTCTTGCCTTTGGTTAGGCATATATTTGAATCCATGAAGCTGTATTCCAAAAACAAAAAAAGGGGGGTGAAAAATAAGAGTGTTTATATATAAAGAAAATCTTCAATGTATATAGGAATTTAGGGGGTGTGGGGTGTGGCAGTTTGCGAGACAGTTTCTGTGGCAGATTCAGAAAACTGCAAATGTTGACAAACAGTAGGCTCACAGTATCAAGGCATCACCTAAGTCAATATCTAAGCCTACAGCTATTTCAATTTCCCCACAAAATCCCCTTTGTAGTAAGTGGTAAGGCATAGAGATAACAAGGAGTGACAGGAGACAAGGAAGTGAACTAAGATGACCATGGAAAGTGATCAGAGGAGTTGAGCGGAAGGGAAATGGAAAGACATGACAGCACAGAAAGGAGAAGGAATATGGTGGGCTAGCAGAAGACATAGAAAATTGTGTGTCCTGTCAAAAAAGGAAGGAGAAAAAGTAGGAGCAAAAAATTGGGTATTGTGCATTACAATATTTTCTGACAGGAGCAGTACATGAAACAGTCTGTGGCAAAAAGTGAAGACTACTAATCTGAGAGTTGATAACAATAATCCCAAAAAGCTGATAAGCGCCAGAATGCCAAAGCAAGTCCCACGATCCTCTCCACTAGACAGAAAAATACAGAGCTAAAACCTTTTATCTGAGCTCATAACATATTAAATATAAATAGTCACAAAAACGGTATTTGAATTATTAATGCGTTCCTTGGGAGATGTGAAGAAGTTGCAGAAAAATTAAATGGGACCTAGAAGATCAAGAGATCATTTGATTGTATCCTATCTTTCTTCTGCACAATGGGAATTCAATACAGACTTAGGTGGCTGTGAAGATGAAATGAAGATAAGTGCTTATGAAGAGCTATAAAACAATGATTTTAGGGTTCTTGCTAGAATTCTGACACTGATGATGGGAAGGGAAATACATAAGTCCTGTTGGGTAGAGACATTTGCATGTTTCTACGGAAGACCTGTGTTCATTAATGGCTCAAACTGTGCCTTGAAAAGATGGGAGGGGACCAAAATGAGCTACCTCTACCTGCCTACTGCTTTTCACAAACTAAAAAATTTCAGGGATATGGAGTGAGAACTGGAACCTGTTCTAGTCTGACAGCTGTATCTCAGTGTTAGTGCAGATCTGTGTTAGAGCTAGCAGCCCACATAGAGGGCATATTGTTAATTCTTTACTCAGGTCCAAAGTTAAATGGTTTATTTATACTCACAAGCTACTAAAACCAAGAGTGGAGGTAAAATTTGATTCTGTGCACATCCAGCTTGGACTGTTGTGCACCATATTCCCCAGTGCCTACAGGAGTGCCTGTGTTATCCAGCAGTTGCAAACTCTAAAGCTTTGTGGTTTTTAAGCCTCAGTTACTCTTATGAGCCAAGATTCTGCTTTTTCTTGCCACATTGGGGAGTTTTCTGGATGCAAAAGGTAATGTTTCCAGGAGGATACCAGAGACACACTCAGGTTTTATTTCCTCCTTGAATTCCAGAGGGACATCCTCTGAGTTTTTCCTCTTCTTTTAAGTTAAAAAGCAGTTGAACTACTTTACAGACAGATTCTTCAATCCCAATTCTGTAAGATGAAGTTCTTCATACAAAAAAAAAAAAAAAAAATTAAATTGGATGAATTTTAATTACCCAGTCTTTACAACTCTTGAGCAGAATCATTACATTCATTCCAGAGGCAAAATAAAGCTGTTTGCTTTCCTAAAGAGAAATGAGGCAAAATTCTACAAAATATGCATGTGAATTATCTGCTTACACTTTATCTATTCCAGATATTTTTGCTCTCTATGAACTGATGGATTTTTCTAATGTGGAAAACTTAAAGAGTTCTGTATTCCTGGTTTGGCTTTTCATCAATGAATATCACAAGGGAATTCCAAAGTTTAGAACATGATGGAAACAGGTCACCCCACTTAACAGATAGAACAGAAAGTAACTGTGTAGTCAAATCAAGGAAATGTTAAAAAAACCCTCCCACAAACAACAGCAACAAAAACAAACAAACAAACAAACAAAAAACCTACAAAACAAAAAAAAAAAACCCTTGTGTCATCTACTTTGGATGATAAATAAAAGTGAAAAGAGCTTTTAGGGAGGCAGTTTGTAGATCACAGTCAGGAGTCTAAAATACAGATTTTGCATTCTCTCCCTAAATTTACTATTTGGTCTCAATACACTCACAGCAGGCTTCTGTAAAAGATTGTTATTTCTCAAAATTTGGTTTGCACCATGGAAGTGGAGTGCCAGACTTTTTCAAAGACAACTGTTTGACATAATTAACATGATATAACTTTTTTTTTTTAACAAGCATAATTTCTGCATTTACCCACAGCCATTTTAGTAAAATTTATCCTGATCCCTATCAACACATTTTCTTCTGAAGAAACATTTTTCTCGACACATGGGGGAAAGCACAACAGGTTTTTTTGTCTGTGAAGCTGTTGATGTCAATAGCATTGAACTTGCTTGTTCCAAGATCCAGTCCCACCTGGGAAGTTGAATGGTATGATGAAGTTTAGTGCAGTTAACAAACTATGGTTAACAAAAGAGCAAAAGCAAGGTCTGTGTCTTCCTCTTGCTTCTTTGTTCTTCATTATGTAACTGATATATTCTCAAAAAGAGTGTCAGGTTGAACAGAAACATAACTGTCAGCAGGAAATTATGCAAAAAGAACATGAGTAGGCCTTCTAAAAGAGGCACTTGGTTGTTAGAAAATACCTATCACTATCTCCAGCCCTCTTTTAAAATCTCCATTTTGTTTTTGAGACATAAGAGGGTGAGATCTGTTGGGAACCCAAGTATTACAAGTTACAGTCCCATTCCCCCAGCCAATGTCCTCTGCTGTCTTGGGTCACATAATCTCTTTGCTCCATTTCTCTCTCAGTGAATTATAATAATAATAGTTATTTTTTGGACTTTTAAAGGATACTAGAGACTTCATTAGTATAGTTTTTCTGCAGCAGCATAAAGGGGAACAGTGTCTGAGATAATCCCTTCTTTTATAGGACCCTTTTTAAAGCAGTATTTCCCTAAATTTGCTTTCCTTTTAGTGTTAATTCTTATGATTTCTGTTACTTCCTAGTGCCAAGTCTCAGGTTCCTTCATGTTAGTTCACATTTCCACTTCCTGTGTTTCACTCATGCTTATTTCTCTACCAACTGGCAGACATTCCTGAATGTTAAACTGCAAAAGCTGTTACCTCTCACATTCCTCTTCCAGCATGGCCAACACTGTAGAATTTCCATCAGAAGGAAGCCCTGGAAATTGCTTTTCCCCCAGCATTTCAACACTTCCTCTTTCCTCTCTAGGCATTCAGATGCAACTATCCTCTAAAAGGTCTTTGATTTGCATAATTGTCCAATAAAAATATTACAACCCTTTGTTTATTCTGATGAGCAGCTTTGACTTTTCGGTCTGTCATGTTTTACTATGGGAAATTAGAATCAACTCTGCAGTCCAAGGAATGGAATTAACATAAACAGAGAGGCTACATCTCATTCCTAGAGCCTGAAGAAGTGGCTTTGCTGCTTATACTTAGACCTGAGCAGCCCAGGCTGGAGAAGTCAAACCTTGCTCTGGTGCATCAGAGAGATATGAGAAAAAATAAGGAAAAATAGGTTTAGGGGGGAAAAAACCCCAAACAACTGCATTTTTTTAAAACTAAAATAAACAAAAAAAAATTTACTGCCAAAAATATGCCAGCACTGAAAATTAAGATTTATGAAGGCAAGGGAAATAACCCACAGTACTTGGAAGAATTAATTGGAGAAGAAAGGTGAACTCTAAGGTTTACCAACAGTAATTTTGGTGGAACAAGAAACTGCCTAGGAACTGTAAGGATTACCTGTAATACCTGACAATCAGGTACTAGAGGTAAGACAGGAGGATAGTATATTCTTCTGTAACAGACAGGAGAATAGTGTATCTGCTGTCCATCAGGTTATATCTGTTCCGAGGCTATAACTGGTAAAATGCAACTGCTTTTCATTCTTCCAACATTAAGGCAAGCCAAGGACAATGCCCAGAATCTCCAGAGATGTTTATTAAACTGGCATTTGCAAATGTCATACAATTTATTATCTCTACTGGGCACCCAAGTGTTTCATTTAAGCCATGAAGACAAGATAGGACAATAAGCAAAAGGAGGAACATTTAAATAAAATGTAAGGGAGCCTTCTGTCCCCAAGATGTTTCTAAACAAGATGTACTGGGATTAATTAAGATTCAAAGTTCCAGCCCAACTCAAAGAAAGTGATGCATTTTATAAATCAGACTGAGAACATATTTCAAATAAATTGTAAAAGAATCAATCACATCCATTGGCCCTCTTTTCAGTGCACAAAAAAAAACTGTGTGAAGAGATTTTTCTGTTGCTTAGTGGATAGAGGTTTACTGACAAATTGTAATTTTACTGTATACTGTATTAGAGCTATTGTAGTGATGTTTCTCAACTTTTATTACACTAACACTCATTTCCCACTGTTGTTCCCTTTTAGGATCTTGTTCCCTACTGGGTTGTATCTGTAATTTTCCTCTCACTCAGCTAGATGGGAAACAAAATGCAATAAGGGTCTTCAGCTTGTAATCAGAGAAGGTCATGAAATCCCCTCTATACAGTTTCTGACAGGGTAGAAATGTTCTGTTTAGGTTCACAAATAAAAAGGGGTTAACCTCAGATTACTTTCTATATGGCTCTGCAGAAAACAGATAGAACTGAAAAATTGTTGAGGAAAGCCATCTCAGATATGGCTCTGTTATTTGTAAGAAAAAATTTGGGTGGTCTGTCACCAGAGCAGGATCCACAGGGAAGTTGTCACAGCGCCAGAGGTCAAAGAATGTCTGGATGATGCTTTTACTTGCATGGTTTACTTTTAGGCAGCCCTGCAAAGAGCAGGGAATTGTATTTAAACATCATTTTGTGTCATTTCTATCTTGAGAGATTCCATGAATATATAACATTCAGGCAATACAATTCCTTCACAGCCAGAAATCCTGCCATCTACCGTGTAAAAATGCACTGCTTCATACCTGTTCTCACCTCATGCCTCACTAATGATGCTTTCTGAAACACCACTACAGAAACAAACTTCAAAGAAATGAGATCAGGAATAATTTTCACCTTTACCAACAGTGCAAGCAACATGGTGGCATGATGTCAGTATAAGAAATGTCACTCTGTCTTAGACTACAAAGCTTTTTTATCTCACTGTTTTAGAGGCTATATGGTTATGCTCTCCAGTGCATAATTGGCTCAACAGTAACATTTGTATAGTCATGAAAACCACAGGTGAGTCTTTCATTATCATTTCTACAGACATCTTTATTCCTCTTTGTCAAAGTAAATAGATCTAGACCTGCATTTGAAAACATCCTGTGCAAGCACTTAGTCCATGTTTTGCATTTTAAAAAACCTTCACATGAAAGTACACCTAGGTTGGAACAAGCTGTAGGTATTGGTGTTATAAATGCACACTTTGTATGTCTTTTTTCTTAAGGAGTGTTTCCTCACAAAACAGAATGCAGATGTAACCTTACTTACTAGTGACATCCTTGCTTTACAGTTAAGGTGAGACTGAGTGGAAAACTCCAGCCACTTTAATTTTGCCTTGCTTTAGACAATTACAATGCATGTCAACATTTGAGCTTTGCAGAACAGACATTTATATACAGATTTGATATTTTATCATTTCTCTAGAGGCCTGTTTCTCTCCATAGGGTACAAAAGAAGTATAGGTGGACAGCCTAGATATAGATATAGATATATGAAATTCAGTTACCTAAAAAGAGGTGCCTGTTACCATTTTAAATCTACCAAATTATCTCACTTTATTTCAAGACCTTCCTTCTGTAGGTCCTGCATTATACCTAACTGAAGAAATTAGCAGACATTTCAGATAATACTAGTCGTCAGAAATGGTCCTAGAAAGCTCTTCATGGAAACTGAAATCTGCTTCTATACTTGAAACCTCTGGGCATGATGAGATGAATCCAACCATTTGCTTTGTAGTTGCACTGGTTGGACCCTTGGGGAATGGGTATAAGAGTATATGTGGAGCAAAGCACTGGGTGCCATGGGGAACTCTGCCTAAGCAAAGACATCCAGCATCACTTCAGGGATCATGCAGAGTCCAAAATGTGCAGGTGATGCTTGTGGAAATGGCAGGGCTGTGGGTGTAGGGTTGTATGCTGGCATGTAGCAGCCAGATGGATATCTCCAAAGAGCTGTAACAGGAGTAGGTGCCAATATTTAGACAAGTGAATTATTACTTGTGGGGAGCATTAAGCCTGAGTTTCAGACAGCATCAGGTATCCTGATGTTGATATCAGCCTATATGCTGCACATCTAAGTTCTCATTATCATCGGTGGTGATCTATACCTTCATGTAGTTGTCTATAACAAGGTCACAATAAAGACAGAGATGCCTAAAGACATCTGTTCATGTGATAAAACATGGTCATCTGCACCATCCTCTGAGGATTGGATGGATATGTCACTAGCGTAGATAAATTGAACTCTTCATCTTAGGAGCTTACACATCTGTGTCACATACAGACAACTACAGTTCCTGAAATTCAGTGTCTCAATCCACAGCTGAATTTGACCCCCTGCATTTGGGGGATTTCTGTGGTCTCTTTATAGTTTTTTTGTCTCTAGAAATCTATAAGAGATCAGCTTGCTAGATCTAAACATTAATGCCAGCACTCCCAAATCAACCAAAGTCCTGTGGAAACCTGTGTTCCTCTCAAGCCAATAAAGTGTCTCTCTTCAAGTTCTAGTGGAGTAAGTGTGTCATCCCTCATCCAGGGATTTCATAACTTGATTTTTTCCTATAGATTTTTTTTAGGAGCCAATCCTCTGGACTGCAGCTGGTGTCTTATGATGATGATGAGGAATGATAAGTTGTTCTTTGCTTTGTTAGTCACTTGTTATCAGGACTGTAAATCCCTTTTCAGCATGAGATACCTGATAGATAACTTCTAGCACAGAAAAATTTGGTGATTACAAAAAATAACCCCAAAAGCAACTGTCAAAAACCCCCAAAAACATATTTTGTAATTTGAAATGCTGGTGTGCTCCATCTGATATACACACCTGCTCACACATTACAGCCACTGTAAAGAACCTTTGTGTTGCAGAACAGGAATGCTCAATTACACAGAGAATAAGTAACCATACAAAGTTCCAGCTCCTTTTTTCACTTGAAGGCCTTATGTACCCCCTCCCTTTCAACCCTGTTGCTCTGCAAAATGAAAGAGAAATAATTTTAATTTTAAGAGTGCAAGGAAGTGTTGCTTGGCAATGTTATGGATAAAAGATGGTCCATGTCTGGCCCATAACATGCCTCTTCAAAAACACTTCATATAGAGGAAGCCCTCTATTAACAAGGATGCTTGGTGAGATTTTTTCTCCCAGGCCATTTTAACGTGTAATTCTTCTTTCAAAAGAACATAATTAGAATCCTTTGGTTTTAGTTTAGGATGAAAAGTGTTCATACTACACATAGAAGTGATAAGGGGGAAAATTTGGTAGCAACCTACCAATGCACAGTTATTAGCACAGCTATCACAGCAACTATCACATTCCTCAATTAGGAACATTTGCATGATTATGTGCTTTTGACTTCTAAAATCAGTATATATTTTTTCATGCATTACCAGTAATTACTAATGCTGTAATGTAGTTTCTGTACAAAGCAGGGGACCCACCATGTGTTTTGTCTCTGCTGATAACAGGGCCATTCTTCCATTCTTTGACTTTTTTTTTAAAAAAAAGGTGGTGACTTATGTAAAAAAAATTCAGCATTTTTAATTCTGTTGTTAATGAAACTCCAGTTGTTATTGAAGTGTCTATGTGAATTCCAGAAAATAATTTTGTGGGATCATTTTTTAAATTAACTTTGTAGAATTGCTCAAGCTGAGAAAGATCATAGGGAGTAGCTTGTCTAGAGCTCTAGAGAAAAGCTTTCAAGAAAAGTGACAAAAAGGTGCTTTATTCCATCAATACTAAGGACATTTTATATTTAAACTCAGGGAAGGTGCATTCTCAGAGTGCAGATATCCACTCTTTCTAATGTGGCATGTGCACATATGTTAAGAAGCTGGTCTGGGAATTTGGGCCTCCCATATTAACATAGAAGTAGGTTAAACTAAGCAAGCAGGTCAGCAGACACTACAGGTAACACCTTGAGATAGAGAGATTGGTATGTCTGAAAACAAAATCAATAAACTCACAAACAGTATCCATTTAAACCACTGAATTCAAAAAATGTTTACTTTGCAGGCCCAATCCTTAACTCATGAACTTTCTTCTCAGTGTTAGCCAGATAACAATTTCTCCATACTGAGTCTCTCTTTTGACCACTGGGAAACCCTCAGCAAGTCCTGGCTGAGTGAGGAAGTTACCAAAGCAGAGTCCTTGGCCAGAGGTTGCAGATATATTACTATAGGATTTACAGTTTGAAACATCTTTCTGCTTTGTGAATATAATCTTGCTTATTCTATAGTTATGATTTCTGCTGCAGGAAACAAGGCTAAGTTTCCACTCTTTTTGAGGAAGAAAAATTTTGGCCTAGAAGAACCTTGTGGTGCACACATTATTCTCATTAATGTTTTTCAATTCACAGACACAAAGAGAAAAAGATACACTCCTAGAGCACAGTTCCATCTGCATATTGATTTACCATTCAAAAGGAGTTATTGTTACTGGATTACAGCATTTTTCAGAAGTCCATTATGAAATATTTTTTGCTGAATATATTTACACTATGAATTCTCCAGCTTACAAACTGCACACAGCTGGAAACTGTGGACTTTGAATAAATTAGAATATTATTCTAAAGTCGAGGGTAGATTTAAATATCAGATTTGCACCCTGAAACATCCTTAATGAGTCTCCAGGGCACAATAAACTGCAGTTATTCTGCACAATTTTGAATGAAAAGCCACAACTATCAAAGCAGAATAGCCTCATTGAAAGACCAATATACTTTTTTCATTGTCCATCTATTTCACTCAGAACCTCAGATAATCTCCACATGGAACATAATATTACTTGTAAGTATAAGTCAAAATATAACTAGCTAAAGTGGAATTATTTTCCTTGTGCTACCCACAATTGACCAGACAAGAAAAAAAAAAATGGAAAATTCCTCTGACAGAAAGATTTTTTACTGGTTTTCAAGGAATTCAGGCATTACCCAGTAAAGCCTACAAAAACAGTAACATAAGAAAATTCTGGTCTTCTTAGCTATTATAACATACAATGCATGATGATTAATACAGAGGAATATGCACAGGGTCACTGAGCCAATGGGATAAGTAACCAAAATTAGCAAGTGATCATTATACCATTTTTACTGCATCCTCTTTTCCCCATTTTCCCTACAATTATTATTCAAGTTTCTTTCAAATGTCTGTGAGATTTTTGGAAGATATTAAGATGCATTTTTCTGAACAGATTTCTTTTATTACTTTTACCACCACAACTTTATGTTTTCCAGGAGAACTATATGCTGCAATTCTCTTTAATCTTTTATTCATTACTAATTTTTGGACAACAAGCTGTCCATGAGCCAGCAGTGTGTCCTTAGAGCCAAGAAGGTCAATAATGTCTTAGGGAACATCAAAAAGAGCATTGTCAGCAGGTCAAGAGAGGTGATTCTCACCTTTACTCAGTCCTGGTGAGGTCACATCTGGAGTTCTGTGTCCAGTTCTGGGCTCCTCAGCAGAGAGACATGGATGCAATCCTGTGCTTGAGCAGGAAGGCTGGACCAGGTGGCCTCTTGTGTTCCCTTCCAACCTTACCTGCTCTGTGACTCCGTGACGAATATTCCAAGATATAGGAGAGTTTCACACCTCCTCCCCCATCTCTGTCAGAAAGATTGACTGTAGTAGGAAGAGAGCCAGGGACAGAGTTCTGGAAAGTCTAGTCTCTGACATCGTAATTATGTGCAACCTATGCAAGGTTACATGTAACAAAGAGAAATTATGTCTTAAGATGTTTGAGGAGTAAGGGAAAAATAACTGCTATTGCAGTGCTGGCTACACAATTCATGAAATACATACATTTCTTGTCAGCTATGATTTGAAAATATTAACTGAATTTGGAAAAGGTACAGAAGGATATGCTAAGACAGTAGGAAAATGAAGGTTCAGTTATGCAAGAGGAGATTAGAATAATTATTGACCTGATTTGATGAAGTTTGGGCCAGAAGGAACAATGGTGAAAGCTTATCAGAGAGACAGAAGGACGTGTAAGGAAGACAACAAGGCAGCACTGGCACAAGAAGCAGATGGGTTTCAAACGACCATGAGCAGGTTGAGATCATCTCATGGTGCCCCTCTCAAACCTAGCACCAGGGAGTCTAACCAGCTCCTCAGGGGGAGCACAGTGCAGGCTGGCACTTACAAGGTTTACAGGAATTATATAAATTCAAAATTTTCTGTAAAATAATAAAGGTAGTCCAGTAATATATTTCCATTGGAACCGCTGGAATGGGTGAAGTAAGTTTACACAAACCAGCAAGTATATTACTCTCAACTTAAAAAGAAAAAAAAGACTCTCTCTTCAGCTGACCTCACTGGGAAGTGGTAAGTTCAGCCATCCAAAGTCTAAACAGTATTTAAATGTGGAAAAGATTTTTACTGGTATAAATATGAAAATAATAGATGATACCTAAAATGAACCAGAGAGTATGTTGCACTCTGAAAACAAAGGTTGTTTTAAGTAACTTTAAACCTTCTCAAAGTGCTAATGTCATTATAGAAAAAATGCCTGTGTAAGTGACAATGTCATTTGCTATAAAAGCCATGGATAGAGGTAAGTACTGCATTCTAAACTGTGCCTTTTATGTTTAATCTAAATCCACTTTGAAGTACAGTGTTCATCCAGATGCAGTGCTTGGATAGTAATTGGCCTAACATACTTGTACAGTCCAAACAAAATTGAGGTGATAATTATTAATTCACAACTTTGATATATGATTGATACGATATATGATATGATATGATATGATATGATATGATATGATATGATATGATATGATATGATATGATATGATATGATATGATAT